>QKWP01001199.1:0-13876 GCA_003550325.1 Gigaspora rosea | reverse complement strand
CAGAACAAGTTCATAATTACTTATTTACCATTACGTACAATTCATTTCATTCGCATTAATCATTTCATTCAGCAAGTGAGTATAATGAACATTTGATAATTTTACTAAAAATAGCAAAGCAAGTTCACAAAACAAGTTCATAATTACTTATTTACCATTACGTACAATTCATTTCATTCGCATTAATCATTTCATTCAGCGAGTGAGTATAAAGAACATTTAATAATTTTATTACATAAAAATAGCAAAACAAGGTCACAAAACAAGTTCATAATAACTTATTTACCATTACGTACAATTCATTTCATTTGTATTAATTTAGTCGGTAAATATGAAAATTATTTACAGTACATTCGAACTAAAATTTAAAACAGCAGATGCAGTAAATCAATTATATATTATATAGGAAATCTGAATATGGAAAATGTGCACATTGTAATGAAAATAACACTCAACCCGCATGGTGCCTATCATGTGACCCTGATAAAGCAACAAGATGGTCAAGTGGAAATAAGGATATCGACGACTGCATGAAAGCGTTCCAACTTAGAACCTGGAGATATGAAGATTTGATCGAATGGATTCCATTTGATAGATTATCTATTATTGAAGAAATTGGGAAAGGAAGATGTGGTTCTGTATACAAAGCAACCTGGTTAGATGGTATACGACATGAAGCTGAAACAATTAATGATAACTACAGAAGAGCGCGTTCGACATCCAGTATCGTTGCTCTTAAGACCTTGTCGGAAGGTTCTTTAAAAGAAGTGAGCTAAATCGTTATTTGTTTAGCTGTTTGTAAATAAAAATTCATTTAATTTATTTTAATTTTTATCTCATTTATAAAGTTTGAAAATCATATGAAATGTATTTTATTTGATTTTCAGCTTAAAATATATGGGATAACTCAAAAAAGTAAAAATGAATACTTTATAGTACTTCAATATGCTGATAGTGGAAATCTTTCTAGGTTTTTAAGAACAAAATTTCAAGAAGTTAACTGGAAGACTAAATTAAAATTACTTTTCGATATTTCTAAAGATTTATATCGAATTCATGAAGCAGGGTATATTCATGCAAACTTTCATAGCGGTAATATTTTGCAAGACGTCCGTATTGGCAGATCTCTGCAATCTTACATCGCAGATCTAAGATTATCTAAAAAAACTAATGAAAATGACTCAGAAGATGAAATTTACGGAGTTATGCCTTATGTAGCTCCGGAAGTATTATTGGGTGAAAAGTTTACAAAAGCTGCGGATATTTACAGTTTTGGAGTTATTATGTCAGAGATGTCAACTGGACAAAGACCTTTTGATGGTCAGGAATTTGATCACCGACTTGCAATAAAGGTTTGCAAAGGATTAAGGCCAGAATTTGCTCCCGGAACCCCGGACTGTTATATTGAATTAGCTAACCAATGCACGGACTTTGATTCTCAGAAAAGGCCTTCTGCTAGTAAAATTTGGAATATACTTGAAGAATGGAATGAAAGCATGGAAAGTTTAGATAGTATCAATGAAATTAAAAAGCAATTCTTAGCAGCAGATAAAGCGATTAAATCATTGACAATATCAAAGCATCCTGATGAAATGTATTCCAGCAAAATTATTAACACAAAATTAATTTCAAAAGCAATTAAAGGCATTTATTTTCAATTAATATATTATATTGATTTAATTAAAAATAATAAAAATATTGTTTATTTAGATTTGCCTCAAGCCCAAGCTAATTCTGCTCTTGATGTTACTGAAATTTGAAAATTCTGTATGTATTTGTCTAATAAATCTATTTTATAATTTATCTAATAAACTATATTATATTTATTTATCTAATAAATCTATTTTATAATTTATTTATCTAATAAATCTATTTTATAATTTATAATTGTAATAATTTAATTTGTATTTTTAAACCTAAAATTAACCTGAAGGATATTGCAAATATAGAATTAAATCTCATTAAATTAAATTGTTAACCAATTTAATATCCTTTTTGATCGTTTTTGTAAATTGTAATATACTCTTATTATTACTACAGAAAAATCATACTATTTTTGTTTTTATCCTATTTATCTTATTGCTCTGAATTTAAAATAGTATTTTGTTAAGATAGTTTATTGAATATATATATATATTTAAATAAAGCTTTATAAGTAAAATAAAAATACAATTTATAGCTGTAATTAGTTTTTGCAATTGTAAGTTTCTTATTTGCATTAATATAAGTTTTTGAATATATATATTTTTGGAAAAATCTTATAAAACATTGTGTATTGCAGTATGTGACCTTGTAAAAAAAAAGAAGTAAACTTGGTTATCGTATCAATATTGAGTACCATAGAGGGCGCAAAAATTTGTCGGTCCATTGATCATCGGCCAAAACTTAAACTCAAACTGGAAAAATATCTAAGACAAGTTCATATAACTGATATGTCGCTAACATTAAAAATAATATTAACAATAAGAAAATTTTTTCATAGAATATGGTTGGATGAAGATCTTGTGTAAGATCCCTTGGCTCGATCGAGAGCACCGATCAGTTCGAATATCACTGGACCGACAAATTTTTGCGCCATGACTATTATTATTTAAAGCATATTTAATTCACATGAGTTTGCATTTATATATGTGTACATGTAGCTTTGTAGTAGTGATGCGATCCGAATATCTGAATCAAATCTAGCCCGGATTTGACTCCTAGAAAGAAATCCGTTATCTGAGATTAGATAGGAATACTATATCTGTTATCTGCCTAACGGATATCCTTTTTATCTGACAAATGCAATACAATAATTTTACGAGGAAAATTCGTGTTATATGATTTATCATATTTACTACAAAGCAAATTCACGTGTATATTATTTTGTTTGTTACAAAAAAATAAAAAAATAAAATCAAATCTATAATATTTGATCGTAAAGCAAATTTATATATATATTTGAATTAGCAAATCTTTTTATAATATTTTAATTTTTTTGGTTTGCTTTTTTTTCAAGAAGAATGAACATTTTGATATTTGGGTCTTTCCTTGAAAATCAAGTTACGGAACATATAATTTACTATTTCTCATAACTTGATTTTCAAGGCAAAGACCCCATTTGTCAAAAACATCATCTTTTTGAATAGTTAAATGTAGTTTTGGTCCTTTTCAGAGTTAATAAGTTACCAACATCATTGAACAATTGTCCATTAGGAGTTAATTTTTCCAGAATTGCTATCAAATCCTCTTCATAATCCATCTTTGCAAATTTATGAACGAAAAACATTCTATAACCAGCTAGTTCGATTTGACAAATCAATTTCCAATGAACGCTCATTCTGTGAATCTTGAATAGCAGAGATTTTTTTTTAGTAATTTGTGTATTGTTTATACACTATAATAATCGTTTAATGTTAAGTATTACTGTATTATCATTATAATTTTTGTTTGAAGTTGATTGCGAATGAAATTTTTGCCCCAAATCGAAATTTTTTGAAATTTGATCAAAATTTCTCGAAATTTGGCAAAATTTAATCAACATTTATCGAAATTTTTGGCAAAATCATAAAAAATCACATGAAGATAATATTATTGGTCAAAAAAGGAAATACCGAAGATCACATGATAATACAGTAATAATATTATTGGACGAGAACAACATTAAAAAAATTTTTTTTTGATTTCGAAATTTATCGAAATTTTTTGCAAATCGATCGAAATTTATCGAAATTTTGCATAAATTAATCGAAATCAATCGTAATTTTTGCTTAGAATCAAAATAATATTTCCGTGTCCCTGGTCTTAAGGACGATAGTAGCTCACCCACGTGAAATTTTCGTGTAAATCAACCAAACGGAGTCGCGAAATTTTGTTTACACGGATCCCCAAAGAAGTCAAAAAAAAAACGGCATTCTCTAAACCCATTAATAAAAAATGTCGGGAAGGTAATTTTACCTATATTGGTCGAAACCCTAACCCCGACCCTAATGCTAAACAGTCTCTGATACGAATTTTAACTAAAATTTCAAAAAAATCACGTGGGTACATGGCTTTAGCCGGTTATTCATGATTAACAAACCTGTTTAAACAGGATTATTAGATCTGTAGATATTAAATCTCGGTAAATCTATTTTTAGATTAACGTCAAAAGCTTTTAACCGTTGTACCGCAAAAATTTATTAAGTGATCAGACTTTCATTATTAAGTAAAAAAGATTGGTCCTGAAATTTTACACCTGGTCAATCAAACAGGTCAATTTTCAAAAAATAGTCAAATTCCTTGGTTTCTACTTTTGAGGGCCCATATATAAATTTAAAATCATGTGACAGATACGTTAAATAAAATCTTCACGAACCTTAACGGATATAAACAGATAATAGATGTCAGATAATCCGGATACATCCGGTGCGTATTATTTTTTAAATCGGATATCTTTTATCCTATAAGATCTGATTTTGAAGTCACTACCTCGTAGAATATTAGTAAACTTATTTAGGGTATATTAGTAGTTTTACTATGATAAATTTTATTATTGAAATTAAAATAATCAATTGATTTTATAACTACAGGAAAAATTACAAAGCCTAAAAGATTCAATTATAATTATACTTCATTTTATAATTTTTTTATCAAAATGATTGGTACTATAGAAAACTTTTTGTATTTGGTTTATTTCTGTATGCTGATTTAAAGTATGAGTAGAAATAAAATTTTGATATATAATTTTAATTTAAATATGAGGTTAAGCTTTTTGTGCACCTGCGCACTATTATTGACCAATCAAATTTCGTCACATGATAGTTAAAGACATTTACTAATTTGGTTAATGTATTTAATCTCAAATGTCATACTACACAATTCTATTCTAATCTGAGATGGATTTATAATATTCACTTTAACATTAATACCACCATCAGGAAATTTTGAAGGCAAATCAGTGCTACTAACTGATTAAAATTTTGAAAAAATTGTCGGTATAGAAAGGTTTTACTATGACGACGTGTAATCTGTTTAACTGTCAAAAGAAAATTGTATTTAACGTTAAATACTTATAATCAACAACTTTGGACCCAAGATTGCAATATTTTTTAATATTTTTCAAAATTTGGGCCCTAGTATGTAATTATTTTTTTGTTTGGGCTCTTATATGTAATTATTTTCATTTTTCCTAATATTTATCATTTTTTAAATATTTAACCTATTATTTCCATCTGTATGTTGTTATATGTGAGTTGTTGATTATCTATTTAATTATTTTAGATATTAGTACAGTATAAATATAAAAGTCACACTGGCGATGAATTAAAAATTTCTATAATAATTATCCTAATATAACTGATTGATATTGGTAAATTATTATGGCAATGGAATTAATAATGAATTCGAATTTTTTTGAAAATATCTACTTTTATATTTATGATCATCGCTTGATTCTTTACCGTACTTATCTATATCCGAAAACAGATTTTTGGTTTCATCCAAATTACCAGAATTTTCTAAATTTTTGATCCATTCATCAAGTTTAAAATTAATTAGAATATCGTCACTAAAAAATTGGTTTATTGTTTCACGCCAATCATCAAAACTTTTTAAATTTTTGAAATAATCATCAAGTTTAATAAAATTATCGTCACCACACAAAAATTGTTTGTTGATTTCTGAGTTACCAGACATTTGATCCATTCACCAAGTTTATTATAAATATCATTAGCTATAGGTCTTTTTTGTGGATCTGAATCCATACATTGTCTCGCTAATTCAATATAACAATTAGGAATCCAAGGAGAAAACCATGGTCGCAAATCTTCCTCACAAATTTTTTTCATAAGATGAATATTAAACTCATAATTGCAAAAAGCCGTATTTCCCGTTGATATCTCTGACATAACAACTCCTAAGCTATAAATATCTGATGCTGTGGTATATTGTTTTCCATTTAATATTTCTGGTGCAATGTAAGGTAATATCCCACAAACTTCACCATCCTTTGGTTTTAGATATTGGATCGAAAGACCAAGTCTGCGATATATGCGCTATGTAAGTTATCCTGCAATATGTTACCGCTATGCAGATCCCGGTGAATAATTCCTTGTGAATGAATTGCTTTAAGATCAGAAGTTATGCTAAATAACATGTTTAACTTATCTTTCTACTTCATTGTAGATATAGTTTGAAGATTCTGACGCAAAGAACCCATAGATGCAAGTTGTAATACGAGAATATAATTTCCGTTTTCTCTTCTTGTTATACCGTAGCATTTTATAAATGAAGGATTTTTAGCTCCGATTTCACAATAAGTTTTTAGCTTTAAAAATTTATTTTTTAAATATAACACATACGGTATGTACAAAAATAAATATATTCGAATTAAATAAATACCTCGTTTAAATAATCGTTATTATAAAATTCCTTAAGTGCGACATATCGATGTAAATCACTTTCTGTTCGGACACTTTCTTCTTGATTCGAATTAATATACGATTTTCTTTACTTATTCATGTCGCGCTATATACAATCGCAAAACCACCTTTTCCAATTACTCTAATATTTTCAAAATCATAAGGAATCCAAGATAATTGATATTTATCATTATCCAATAACGCTTTTACTTCGTCATCATATCAAGGTCTCTATATTCTGATCTGATAATTTCATGAAATTTGCTCTTTTCCATTTGAAACCAATAATAATTGGCTTGTTTTATATCTATTGTTGTTCCACTGCCATTTCTATAACAATATCCGACTTGCGACATTCCAATAGCATTCCCTATCTGTGCAGATTTTTTGTAATATTCGAATGCTTTCTTTTCGTCTTTTTCGACTCTGATTCCTTTGAGATAGCATTCTCCAACATTAAATATTCCAATAACATTACCAATTTCTGCAGATTTTTTAAAATATTCAAATGCCTTTTTTTCGTCTTCTTCGACTCCGACCCCTTCAGGATAACAAAGTCCAAAAAGCTTTATTCCGTCAGCATTACCCATTTTTGCAAATTTGTTATAAAATTCGAATGCCTTTTTTTCGTCTTTTTTGACTTCAATTCCTTCTTTGTAGCGATATCCAACATTATTTATTCCTTTATAATCACCCATTTCTGCAGAATTTTTGTAATATTCGAATTCTTTCTTTTCGTCTTTTTCGACACCAATTCCTTTTGAGTAGCAACGTCCAACTTTATATATTCCACTAACATTGCCCATTTCAGCAGATCTTTTATAATATTCAAATGCCTTCTTTTGTCTTTTTCGACTCTGATTCCTTTTTCGTAACAATATCCAACATTATATATTCCATTAGCATTACCCATTTCTGCAGATTTTTTGTAATATTCGAATGCTTTCTTTTCGTCTTTTTTGACTCCAATTCCATCAAAATAGGAAACTCCAACATTAAATATTCCAGTATTATTACCCATTTCTGCAGATTTTTTAAAATATCTGAATGCTTTCTTTTCGTCTTTTTGACTCCGATTCCATTTATATAGCAAAATCCAACATTATTTATTCCTCTTGCTAAGCCTATCTCTGCTAATTTTTTAAAAGATTTAAATGCCTTCTTTTCGTCTTTCTCAACTCCAATTCCTTCTTTGTAGCAATATCCAACATGATTTATTCCTTGAGCATTACCCATTTCTGCCGATTTTTTATAATATTCGAATGCCTTCTTTTCGTCTTTTTCGACTCTGATTCCATTTTGATAACAATATCCAACTTTAAATATTCCATCAGCATAAACCCATTTCTAAAGATTTTTTATAATATTCAAATGGCATCGCTTCGTCTTTATCGACACCGATTCCTTTTTCGTAGCAATATCCAACTTTATATATTCCACTAACATTACCCATTTCTGCAGATCTTTTATAATATTTCGAATGCCTTCTTTTCGTCTTTTTCGACTGCGATTCCTTTGAGATAATATTCTCCAACATTAAATATTCCTTTATCATCACCAATTTCTGCAGATTTTTTAAGATATTCGAATGCCATCTTTTCACCTTTTTCGACTCCGATTCCTTTGCGATAGCATTCTTCAACTATAAATATTCCTTTCGCAAAACCAATTGTCGCAGCTTTATAAAAATTAATAAACATTTTCTTTTCATTTTTTTTGACACCACTTCCACTACAATAACAAAGTCCAAGAACATAATTTCAATAAGCATTTAACGTTTCATCTATTTTTTGATAATGAAGTAGTATATTATATTTATACATTTCAATATCTAAATTAATGAATATTGAATTGTTATTTTTCAGCAATAATGGCTTATCAAAAATTTCATTAATATACAATTGTGTAAATATATTATTATTTGGCTCAAGCTCTAATGCCTTGATAAAATCAAAAAGAGCTAAATCATATTTTTCTAGAAAAAAATATGGTTTTCCACGGAGAATCAACATTTCTATATCGTTTGGTTTAAGTTTTATTGTAATATCAAGATCTGAAATAGCTTTATTGAATTGTCGAAGTTTGAAATTGATATCAAAGTTATATAAAATAAATGCATTATTAAATTCAATTTCTAAAATCTTTGATAATTTTTCTGTGTTTAAGTGACTTTCTTTGTGTTGTCCTAATTTAAAATTTGCTTCACTTCGATAAAATAGTGCAATATGATTGTTTGGCTCAACTTTTAGTATTTCATTCAAATATCTAATGGCATTTTCATAATTTTTTAAAATGAAGAAAATTTTTGCACTAAGAATTAAGGCCGTTTTATCATTTGGACTGATTTCTAATACTTTATTAAAATATATAAGTGCGTAATCAAATTGTCCACGTATAAAAAATTCTTCTCCACAAAGCATAATTGCTTTTATATTATTCATTTCAAATTTTTTAGAACATTTTATCATGAATTGTTTTATTGAAGTAAAATCAAACTCATTAAAGGCTTCTATTAAAAAGTTTACTGTGGTTTCATTATTCGGATCAATTTCGAATACTCTGATAAAATCTTCATGAGCTTTATCATATTTTCTTAGGCTAAAATAGGCTGTTCCACGAAGAATTAACGCTGACACAAAATCTGTCTCAATTTTTAATGATTTACTTAAATCATTAAGAACATTATTATATTGTTCTAATTTAATCCAAATTTCACTGCGACAAAATAATGCATACGGATTACTTGGTTCAATATCTAGTATTTTATTAATGCATGTCAATAAATCTTCTTGTAATCCTAAAGATAAATAAATTTTACTTTGGAACATTAGTGTTGTCACATTTGTTGGTAAAATCTCTATTGCTTTATCGAAATCTGAATGCGCATCATAATAATGTTCTAAATTCAAATAAGCTTCACCACGAAGAAATAGCATATCAATATTATTTGGTTCAATTTTTAATGCTTCATTAAAATCTACTAATGCTTCATGAAAGCGTCCAAGACAGTAGAAAGCTTCTCCACGCAAAAAAATTACAGTAGCATTATTTTGTTCTATTTCCAAAATTTGATTTAAATCTCTAATCGAATCATTATGTTGATTTAAATAAAAATAGGCACCTCCACGAAGGGTTAATATAATTTTATTTTTTGGGTCAATTTCTAAGGCCTTAATTAAAAATTGAATAGTGTCACTATATTTTTCTAGATTAAAACAAATTTTTGCTTGAAGGATTAATGCATTGGTATAATTTGATTTAATTTCTAAGGACATTCCAAAGTTTATATAAATCTTTGTCATATTGCTCTAAAACTTTTTCAAGATCAGAAAATGCTTTATCATAATGACCATGATTAAAATAAGCTTCTCCACGATAAAGTAATGTAACCATATCAAGTGGATTAATATCTAATGCTTTGTTTAAATCCAGGAATGCCTTATAATATTGTCCTAATGAATAATGCACTTTCCCACGAAAAGATAATGCAATCAAATTAAAAGGATCAATTTCTAATACTTTATCATAGCATAAAAGGGCTTTATCATATTGTTTTAGTGAATAAAATGATTCTTCATGAAATAATAATGTATTTAAAGTTTTTGAAGTGCATTATTAGAATGCACTAATGATTCAATATTACTGTGATCAAATTCCGATACAATTTTAAAGCACAAAAGAGCCTTATCATATAGTTGGAATTTCAAATAAATTTCACCAATCAAGGTTAATACATATGTATTATTCGGATTAATCTCCAATGCTTTATTTAAATCTATAAGAGCATCATTAAATTTTCCTAACATAAAGTACGCTTCACCACGCAAAATAAAAGAGCTTAGGCTAGTTGACTCGATTTCTAATGATCTATGTGCATCTGAAAGTGAATTTTCATATTTTTCTAGTTTAGAATAAGTTATTCCACGTAGAACTAATGCGATTAAATTGTTAGAATTGTTATCTTAAATAAAATTAAATTGATCCAGTGAGTCAACATAATGCCCAATTTTAAATATGAAATCCCAAGATTAATTTCATCTTCATGCTCATTGTTAATATAATTAAAGATATCATAGTTATCAATGGAAAAAGCCATTTATTAAAGAAGTGTTATATTTATGTGTGACGTGAAACTTTGAAAAATACAGCAAATTAAAATTAGAAATTTTAATTTTCCGGCTAATGATTCAAAATAATGAAAGGCCGAAACCGGTGTCTTCCGGGACAACCAACCCAAAACAACAAAATTCAGACAGCACTATTAGTAACAATATCACACATATTAACATTTCGAGCTTGGGCATTATTTCTTTCTAGAGTGGGAGAGAAGTTTCTAGTAGACTGGCGTCATTCTGCTAGGCAATTCCGAGCAATATGGCTTTGCTCACCACAATCCCTATAAAAAAAGTGGTCCAGGGTGTGGTACGGGTTGTGTCTGGAATCCACGGAATGGCGGTATGTATAGAGCTGTTGACGGAATATCACGGTAAAAAGTGGTACGGAGTAGGTGGCATGTTATGACACGTCATACGTAATGGCACCTTCATTTCACGGAATGATACGTGTCGAAGGTGGTACATGTTGGCTCATTTCATGAAGAGCGAAGGATCAATATACGATTTTTTTAAAATTTCACTAATGAAACTGCTCTGGGTGTCTTAACAAAAAAAATTCCTTGCAAAATTTTGATACATGAGCAGTTGTTAGTTTGTTTATATTGTATTGATTGTTGATATAAATTTATGTAATCTACTTGTATGTATATTTTTTTTTATCACACGTTAATTCACTTTAGTTACCTGGCCAAATCCCGTGCCATTTGGACTAGTAAAGTGTTGCAAAACCTGAGCCATTAACGGTCCATTTTGTACAGGCATACTGTCCACCACGGGCCTAGTGATACAAATCGAAAATCGAATTAATCGATTAGTTGTAAAGTTGACAACTAATCGATTTGAATTTTACAGACCCAACTTAGTCGATTAATCGATTAGTCGACTAATCGATTAGTCGACTAATCGATTAATCGATTGGCCAACTAATTGATTAATCGACTAATTAATCGATTAGTCAATTGGTCGTTTAATCAACTGATCATATAAGAATGTCAAACCGTCTGTTTTCAGTTGCTACTTTACATGTATTTTACCAAGTTTCGTTTATTATTTATTCAATTAATCGATTGGTCAATCGATTAATTAACTAATCGATTAATCGCCAACTAATCGATTAGTTGAATAAAATCGATTAATCGATTAGTTGGATAAAATGATCTATCAACTAATCGATTGAAAAATTTTCATCGATTTGTATCACTACACGGGCCAAAAATCCATGCCAATCCAAGCCTCCTATGTACCAAATACGGGTTTAATCTGTGCCACCAAAACCCGTGCCTTTACTCAGCCAACCTGTACCTTTACGGTCCATTTTTCTTATAGGGAATTATGGTGCATGACTCCTTCATCTCTGGTTTGGTACTGTATAAATTGGGGTTGAGGGGTACTGGCTGTGGTTTGAGGGCCACCTATCTCAGCTTTTGCACACAGAGCAGTGGTTAATTTTTCATAATTTACTGCTATCTGTTGCATTTTCCTTGTTAAATCATTAAGAACTTGGGAGGTCAGTTCCTGCTTGTCATAGTACTAACCGGCTTATATTTTTTTTGCTTTAACTATGGCAGCATCTAATACAGTTGGACCTCTATAAATGCAACCTCCATAAATGCAATACCTCCCTAAATGACGTTTTTTTCTATTCCATAAGATGTTATTAGTGCTAATGCACATTCTATATTTTGTAAATGCACATTCTCTTGAATAACATTTTATATTACACTAACCTCCCTAAATGCACGTAGCCAATTAAATTTTAGTATTTAAGATATGTTATACAGTTTTGGTAGAAGTTACACAAACTTGATGATCAAATTTTAAAGCTGCAATTTAATTGGCTCATTCTAAATGCAAACCTCTCTAAATGCATGTTGTAGGCTTGTCCCTACGAGTTGTTTATGGATGGTTGACTGTATTTCAAAATCGTAGCGGATATAAGGGCTGCAATTTTTCTATGTAGTCCTTCTATAAACATTCGGATAACATATATGGCAGGTATTTGGTAGTCTGGATCGACTCTCTTTAGTAATTCTTAAACTGGTACATAACGGTCCACCTTTTCTTTCTCTTTTGCCTTAGAGAGGTTAATTCTGGTGTCTTCTTTCTGGGATTGCAAAATATTTAACAAATGACTATACAGAACTGTCCTCAGAATTGTATCATCTTCCTAGTAAAGGAGATCATCTTTTTGGTCATTATACTAACTAGCAGCAATCCCGGCCAAATGCCTAACGCAATTTTAATTTTTCTGACCCTAGTCCAATTGTTGGCATCAGCAGCTTATTCAAAGGCTTCAACCCACTCCACTGGGTCCTCCTCATCTTTTTCTTTGAAGGTTTGTATATGTACCTAGTTATTTTCTTTAGGATCAGCTGGAACCTCATGTTGAGCCAAGTTTCTAAAGGCTCAGGCTATATCTTGAAGAAGATTTTGGGTTTGATTATAGTTATCATGTGGATTTTCATTGTCCTAGGGTTTATATAAAGGAAGTGGTTTTTCTTTCTTAACAAGTTTATCAAGGTCAAATCAGCTATGTCGAACATATTGAACTAACTGATTAGAACTAAACTAGACTAATCCTTTTAAAAAAAGAATTTTTATATAAAAGATTTTGGGGTTGGTAGTTCTATCTCACAGTTACTACCAATTAAGAAGAGGAAAATATTACTCTACTTATGACTATAACTGCTATATACTAATAACACTAACTAAATCAATCTGACTAAAACTCAAGACTTCTAAACCTTGAAGTAGTAGACAGAAAGGGACGTAGAAGATTTGGTCCAGATGTCAGAGTTAAGATAGTCTTGGAAATGAGTTAAGCTAAGCATCTAGCTACTTATGGGGCTTCTTGCATTTGGTTATTCATTCTATACAATCAACTAAGTCTTTATTTTGCATAGGTTATGGGATTTGAAGATGAAATTTAAATCAGGGTTTCGCTCACGACATCATGGAGCTTTTCGTTAGTCAGATTTGTATTTGAATTCCAATGGTATTAGTAGTCAGAAACTAGAAATTAAGAATCACGAGGTAAGAGCCACCAGGTTACCGATTGGACTTCCAAGATTAATCAATATTAGGTGAACATGGGGTTAGTGATTGTTTGATAATTAAGATAGCTAAGCAATGCCTTATTTGTAGTAACAATGAATCAGATGATGAATCAAGGCTTTTAGTATCCCTTAGATTGTAACACAGGCAAATTTGCCTGCGTATTTTAAAATTTTTAATAAAATTTTAAATATTGATTTTAGCCATATCTTTTCTAAGTAAAAAATATTCTTTAAGTTTTGTTTTAGTAACTTTGTTATAAAATTTTTTTAAAATTATTAGAAAACTTTAATATAATAAATGTTTAAAGTTCTTGTATTGGCATTT
>QKWP01001198.1:100744-157756 GCA_003550325.1 Gigaspora rosea | reverse complement strand
ATTTAAATGTACAAAATTATTAAATAAGTATATATTATATATATTAATGCTGTATATAATGAATGAGTATTGTAATTTGTTGCTTTGAATGTGTTTACTACCAATTGAAACATCACGATCAGGTGCAAAAGTTCATTTTTCTTAAAAATCGATTATAATCGAAATTTCTCTTATGAAATCACTTATTACATAATTATAACCTTATTTTAATAATTTTAATCAATAGCACCTGATCTCATTAATGGATTGTGATATGTCACAATGTATAGCACAAATTTAAACTCAAAATTTACCTTGATGCTAGCCAGTATTTAGCTTTATCTAAATCTCTTCCTATTCCAATTCCATTCAATAACATTCTGCGACTGACGGCATCCCAGTAACGTTTCCCATCTCTGCAGCTTTTTGATAATAAATAAAAGCCTTAATTGATAATCCGTGAAAGATCGGCACTATTACCATATTGGGACAATAGTAAATTTTGGGATAAGTACTGTTATAGAACGATAGTTTATTATATTATTTTATTATTTTATTATTTCATTTTTTATTATTATATTTTATATATTGTATTATATTATTATCCTGAGAAGTTAGATACTTAGAATAGTTAATACCGCTTATAACGCTTATATCGCTTATAATGCTTATACCGATTATAACGCTTATAATGATTATAATACTTATAACACTTATAGCGCTTATACCGCTTATAACGCTTATGACGCTTATAGCGCTTATACCGTTTATAATGCTTATGTTGCTCTTGTAGATTATAGTGCTTATCATTGTAAATCAACGCTTATAACGCTTATTCTAAAATGTATTTAAAGACACGGAATTTCCCTTAGTCAAACTAGACGAAGACACTATACTTCTCTTTATATTTATTATACATCTTGTACTGGGATTTCTTAGGAACAAAAACCTAAGGATAGCCCTATCTTAGATTATTAATAAAGAAACTATTTATCTGAATAACACCAAGTTTATTATCAAGTAATAGTAAAATCGATAATTCCTCATTAAATACTCTCACGAACTGCCCTTAGAGAAGAGTATAATTTCTTACAGACTAAGAAATTATACCTACCTCTTGGACACCGCTATAAACTGATAAAGGATCCCTGTAGCCGTGTTATTGTTATAGTAAGGAGTAAAAGAAGGCCTCCCTACTGTAACAGTACAATATAAACTTTTAATATAAAGCTGAAATCTGTAGCTGCTCCAATGATAAGTAATTTTTTTATTAAGTTAACAGCTCAAATAGATTAATTGAAAGTTGTAGAGCTCACTGAGTTGCATCTAATAGTGGTTAGATCATTCAAATCGGCCCAGTATACGCTAAGATATCACTAAAAAACGATTGGCTGACTATATAAAATTTTATGTAAACAAACTAGAAATTTTGTATAGTCAGCCAATTGTTTTTTATTGATATCTCAGCGTACACTAGGCCGATTTGAATGATCCAACCACCATTAGAAGCGTCTCAGTGAGCTCTACAACTTTTAATTAATGACTTGAGCTGATAACTTAACAAAAAAATTACTTATTATTGGAACAGCTTCAGATTTCAGCATATAATAAAAGATCATACGGTGCGGGAACCCTTAAATCATTAAGTGAAATTGATAATTTTTAAAGGTATAGTGTAATACAATATAAATATAAATGCCGAATTATTTGTTGTACATACAAAAATCAGCGGTTTATATAAACAAAGTTAGAATAATTTTAAAAATTAAAATAAATTAGTCGAAAACAATTTAAAAATTGATTTTTAATCTTATGTAAATATAAACAAGAATATTTCAATATATTTTTCAATTTTTCAATACTATAAAATTTTGCAAGGAGTTGTTAATTTTTACGAGGAGATCTATATAAATTATCAACTCTGATTGGTTAGAATCTATGTAAATCATTGATCATCATATGATTTGTTATGATTTGCATAATTTGCAACGTAATTACTATTAAAAATGATCTACATTACACTCTACTTTTAAACTGTTATAAAAAAATAACTAGTAAAGCTAGGACAATTTTTCTTTCTATAGAAATGTAGAGAAAGACTTTAAGAATAAAGCTATAGAATTAGTTTTTTAATTTATTAAGTTTAACTACTTCTGAAAAGGTTTAAAGTTACCTATTTTTATTAATAAACATAAAATTTGGCTGCTATAATTTTGGCCAGAATTACCATAATGCTGGCCAGAATTAGCAGAATTATAAAAAAATTTTTCAAAAATTTTTAAAAAAGTTAAAAAATTTTTTTTTATACTATATTTTTGTTTTTTTTTTTTTTTTTATTCACAAAATTTTTGCAATTTTATTGGCTCCAACCCAATCTGACCCAACTTCTGACCCAACCCAAAATTTGGCTGCATATATAGGACTAGTTGATTTAAGGGTTCCTGCACTATAGTAATTTGCCCCAAATTTTAATATAAAAATAGTGCCGATCTTTCACAGATTATTACTTAAGTTCATCCTTTTTAACTCTATTTCCATTTTGATAACAATTTTCAACATTAAACATTCTATCAGCATCACCCATCCTGGCAGATTTTTGATAATAAACAAAAACCTTATATTCATCCTTATCAACTCCAATTCCTTCATCATAAAAACTCCCAACATTAAATACTCCAGCAGCGTCACCCATCTCTGCAGATTCTTGATAATAAATGAAAGCCTTATATTCATCCTTTTCAACTCCAATTCCTTTATCATAACTATATCCAATGCTATTTATTCCTTCAATATCAATCAAGATTCGCAATCCTACAACTAGGTTTTGCTTTTGGAGTTCCTGCATTATATTGTTATAAATTAAACGAGAGTAAATGATTAAATGGCTAAATATAATACGACAGGGTGAAACCCATGACGAAATAGTTACGTTATTGATACGGATCTTCATCTAACTAGGGTGATGGCCCGGGTTCAACCCGGGTTGGGTTGGGTTGGGTCAGACCTGAGTCGGTTTGACATGAGGCGGGTCAGACCCGGGTCGGGTTTGGCATGGGGCAGGTCAGACCCGGATCGGGTTTGACATGAGGCAGGTCAGACCCGGGTCGGGTTTTGACCCAAGTGGGTCCGACCCGGGTCAGGCCCAAACCCGACCCAACCCGACCCATTAAGACCCCTAGTAATCCCTGTCATGTTACTAAGCAAAAATACTTATCTCACAATTTTACTAAGGTAACTCTTGTTGTGTTACTAAGCAAAAATACTCTTTTTGCAATTTTATCCTAAACTCAACCCTAACCCTAATCCTAACCCTAACCCTAACTCTAATTCTAACTTTTACCGTTTATTATACTATTAAAGCTACTAAAAATACTAAATTTATCCCTTCGTGTATTATACAGGCAAATTTGCCTGCAAATTTTAGTTTTTGTATAATTGCTAAAAAAGTAGATATGAAAGAGCCCCTAAAAAATATTTAAAATAATTCAGTTAGCTTTATACAATACTTTGGCAAAATATTAATTTTAAATTTGTCATATTAAAAATTTTTAATAACTAAAAATTATATTTTCGTCTATATATAAAATTATATCAAAAATTTTAAAATTTTCAACAGTGAATAACTTTTGATCTACTGAACCGTTTTGAATGATTTAACTACCAAAATGATCGTCTAAATGAGACAATTCTAATGAATCTAAAATCACTAAAATTTGATCACAGGATCCTAAGATCGATGATGGTTTATTTATGTTACAAATCTTTATCGATCTTAGGATCCTGTGATCGGATTTTAACGATTTTGAATTCATTAGAATCGTCTCACTGAGACGATCATTTTGGTAGTTAAATTATTCAAAACGGATTAGTAGATCAAAAGTTATTCAATATTTAAGATTTTTAATATAATAATAATAATTTTAATATACATAAATATAATACATTAAACCAACTTTNAATAATAATAATTTTAATATACATAAATATAATACATTAAACCAACTTTAACCAATTTTTTTTTGAAAAATGTTAATTTTTTTATATTTAGTAAACATAAAATAAAAATTATAATGATAATTTGGTGGACTAAATTTATTTAAAAAATTTTTTAAAATTTAAAACTTAAATTATGTTCTCAATTTTATAACAATAGATAATTTTAACTTTGTATAAATTTATATAAAATATAGTTATTTATAAAAATTTATCATTCAAAAACAAAATATAAACCTAAAAGAATACTATATTAAAAAATTAAATAAAGTTTTATAAAAAAATTTTTTTAAAAATTTTATATAACTTTTTGCAAGCAAATTTGTCTGCAACTCCTTAACACACGAAGGGATAAGGGTCACTGAGTCACTGTTTAGATTTTTCTTTTTTAGGTGCTAGACTTATTGGTGAAAAAATTAAAATAGATTATCTTAATAAAATTTCAAGTAATTTTAATTTGAAAAAATGTCCAAAAATGTCCAAAATTGTCCCATGTACAATACTGCATTAGGGCGCTAACATTTATTACCTAATATCCATTTACTATAGGTGCTTACCCCCACCCTCAGATAAGATCTATAAATAGAATTTTGGCCAATTAAATTTAACTAAGATAAGATTTTTCTTAATCCCCTATTCCCTAAAATATTATCTAATAAATGTTAGCGCCCTTATAATAAAACATATAACCTACACCTGGAGTATTATATATTTTATTATTATCTGGAATACTCCATTAATAGCTTGTAAAACTACATATAATATAAGTTTAGAACTTTTATAAAATGTTTCTAATTGCAGGAGTTAGCCAAAATGCAAAAAGGGATCACATAAATGGGTACTATTGTTTGTAGCCCTCTGCATGGGCTGGGTAGTAGGGTTACGGTACGATTTCCCGAAAGCTATTTCCCCGATATGTTATTTATCTAATATTATACAGGTGACAATTTGCTAAAACTATAATGCCACAACTAACAAAATGCTAATCCTAACCCTATGTGATGTTGGGAAAATAGTTTTCGGGAAAATGGGCCTTGGCAAAGTGAGAATCAACAGGGTAGTAGTAATACCCTAGCCCTATCCGTTTATTAACAGGCTTAATTTCCAAGCCCTTACCCTTACTTTAGGGCCCCAAAATTGATATCCAGCCCAGCTTTTAAAGCCCGTGAGTACCCATGGGCAGTGTTGTCACTTGGACGTTTTTGGACATTTTGGACATTTTTTCAAATTAAAATTACTTAAAATTTTATTAAGATAATCTATTTTAATTTTTTCACAAATGAGTCCAGCACCTAAAAAAATATATAATTATATATTTTTTTAAATTACTTTATTGATTAGTTAAACATAGGACATAGGCTTGGACGATTTTGAACAATCTTGAATATTGGACAAAAAACATAGTATGGACATGTCCAAGTGACAACACTGCCCATGGGTACCCACGGGTAAAAAAAAAAAAAGATAAAAAAATTATTAAGCCCATTTGATGCAAAATCTGCTGTATATCATAAATAAATAGTATAAAATATAAAAAAAAAACAAAAAAAACATTTTTTACACTATTTTATTCGACATTTATACTTTATTCGACGTTTCCATTTTATTCGATGTTTTTACTTTATTCGAAGTTTTCACTTTATTTAACGATGGTTTTTACGAATTTAAGATTATTAATCAATATACTATAAAATACAGACCTGTGTACCCCCATGCAGTGTACCCTCTGCCAGTTTAAAAGGATATATAAGTACAGTTAATATAGTAAAATATATTGTTTAATATAGTGTAGAAGTACTGGGTACAAAGATTGAGACATGTAATACCTGGTGTTAGAGATTGGAACTGCCTAAAATTTTTCTTAATCGTTTAATCATTTAACTGTTTAACCGGTTAATTTGGCTAGCATTAAAATAATTGCAGCCCACAACCATCATAATTCTGCCTGGAACTATAGAGCAATTTTTAAATGGTTAAACAGTTCCAATCCCTACTTGGGGCATACAGGTCTGTATTTTACAGTAAGTTTTAATTGGTGAATAGTCATTACATGTATAACGGGCTATTTTGGCCAGGTAGTGCTAGTACCCAAGCCCTACTCATATCATAAAGGGCCTGCAATTTTTAGCCCTACTTTGCCCTAGGGCTTGTAATTTGATGCCCAAGCCCGGCCCTAGTGGTACTACCCTTAGGGTACCCATGGGTAGCTCTGGCCCATATGGAGGTCTAATTGTTTGGCCTTAGTAAAAAATGCTAAAAACTTCGTCTCTGTTATTGCTAATCAATTTGTTATACTGGTACAGAACAACAAAGCAAAAGGTATTTGTTGGCATTCCTGCTATAGGAAGACATTTTGAGACAATGCAAACAATTTTTGAGCCTGTGTCAGTACCTAATCATGATTTTCTAATCGAGTCTTTACAAAAACTTGTACCTTCTGTTTATTTGTTAATCAATTCAAAGGAAACTGATAATCATTGCGAGTTGGTCAATTTTTAATTTTTATTAGAGCATATTGATAACTTGGTTCTTTATCTGATATGTATATGATAGACATCTTATCATTAGTATCTAATAGAAGGTTTGACAGAGTTTTTAGATATAATAATAAGGTCAAACCATTCTGGTTAATAGTGGGCCGGATAAAAATCTATAGCATTTTAAAAATATTATTCAATATTGTAAATTATTTTATTATTTAAATTTAGATTATTTGACAATTTGTACTCACACATTAGGCCAATCGGCATATAATCCAGTAGAACAAAACATGTTATCATTATCCAAAAAGGTTGCTGGGATTTCTTTACTAATTGATTATTTTGGAAATCACTTGGATTTTTAAGAAAATGTGCAAAACTATAAGCTTGGGCTTTAAAATTTTCGTTATGCTGGCCAAGCTCTTGCCGATTTGTGGAGAAAAGACCTTATTTATAGAAAGCCAGTTTTTGCTAAATATGTTGATAAACAAATAAAGGAAGTGACAAAAATCGTGATTTTTTAGGGAGAGAAGGGGGTAAAAAAAGTTGAAATTATATAAAAGAACCTGACTATATATTTATTAAGGAAGGCCTCTGATAAAAAATAATTAGGTAATTAATGACACTGCCCTAAACTCTTGTTCATTATTAATAAACAAAAATGAGTTAAAAAACAAAAAATATGAGAAAAATAGTGAAAACAATGATGAAAATAATGATAACTTATTTGTGCTATGGTCTTGGATTGAAAGTTATTGTAACCTATGTTGATATTCTTTAGATATCCAAACATGTAATAATTTATCATGCTGTTCTCCTAAATGGGCTAAGGAGGCTGCTATATTATTGAATGCAAGCAATAGGTTTTTACTTTTATTAATTAAAGGAAAGGATAGTTACTACTTAAACGTGATTTACACTTTAGAGTATTTTGATTCTATTAAAATACCATTATATGATGCTTACCCTCATCTCTTTTTTCAAAAAATACTGTTGTTCTGTTTGCAAAAAATATTTTCTAACAATTTCCTTTCTAACCAAGTATCGAAACTGTATCGAAGATTCGCACATTCTAGCACTTGGGGTAGATGACCAGACAAGCAATCTAGATCAAATTCAGCTACTATTGAAGACTTCTCTATACTTTCATCTTCATTTGGAATAACTAATCATAAATCTATTGCTATTGCCATTGCTTTTGGTTGTCTCAGATTAAAGTTTTAGAATAAATAGTAAGTAATAGTTATAATATTAAAGTTGGATTAAGAATTAGATAAAACTATACTTTCCGATTTTAATTTATTCCAAAATTGCAGCTTAAGGTCAAAATCACGAATTAAAGAAAAAAAATTTTGTTTAAATAAGTGTTACATAGCAATATTGGTATATATATATTTTTTTTTTTGGTAAAAAAAATTAAATACTACAGAACGTACATATGTACATATACATATAAGTACTTAGATTAAAAGCTAAAAGTCATTATGGCACTAGACTATAGTACTCTAAAGACATGAGTACTATTTATGAGTTCAAATGTTAAAAAATTTTTGGTATTCTATGTAAAAGTTCTTATTTAATATAATACTATAATATTAAAACTATTTAATGTACGGTCTGGATACTATTCACGAAAAATATATATCGAATAATCTGATTAATTTGATTGGCTGATCTAAGTGATACTATATAACACCTAATTTTGTCTGACTTCTCCTCCCCTCTAAAAATTAGGTAATAAATATCTTTACTCTAATAATTTATAGATAGAATAAAGAATAATATTTATAAGCTAATAGCTAAATTAATGACGATAATAATTTAAAACTTTTATATTTTTGTATAACGATTTTTTAAACAGAATCAATTGTACTATTTTATTTTTAAGTAGGATGTTATATAATGTTATTCTATTATATGGTTGCTAGTTTTTAAATTTAAAAAATACAGTAAGTAATTGGATATATTGGATCTAGAATATAACCAAGTATTATGTCCAATACCAGTTCAGTCCATTAGTATAAAAATTGTTGGACATATGTCCAGTGTCAATACTGATTATATGATATATGTTGTTATGTTTAATATAAAAATTTCTTATTTGTATCAGTAAGCTATATTTGCTACAAGGGTTATAAACTGTTAGAACTGGTTATTGACAAATACAAAAAGTTAGTAACTATCAAAACTAAAAAACTAAAAGTTAATACTATCAAGGATAAAGAAAAAGTATATAAGAGATACTTCTCCAGTACGATTTGGCAAATAATTCAAACAATATATAATTTCTATATATAAGTTATATATCTTGTAAAAATCTAATTCTAATAAAATAAGATAAAATATAATTAATTATGTTTCCCTATTAAACATAATATAATTCAATGAACCCATTCATGATATTATTTTATTATGTTAACTATCATTGGATTTTCTAACACAAGTTTATATTTTATATCCTACAGTTACAATACAACATCTACATATCTCATAGTAACATAACAGATAAATATAGTATATGAACAGTAGCAATATACTGTATTACACTAACACAATACATAAAATGTGAAATCATTGATTTTTAACACCAATTAAATGCAAAATTTTGCAAACTGCCATTCTAGATAGCAGTAAACCACATACTCCACATGATTAAATTCTTGGTATTAACTGACAAAAAATTCTTATTAAATTTATATGCAATATATGCATTTTTATTGGTTTAAGTAGTTTGATTTTTGCATATTTTTATTGATTGATATTAGATGTTCTAGTAGAAAAATTCTTTCAGTGAGAATTTTTATTAGAACTACTGGAAAGCTAGAAGAGTCTAGAATTTCAGTAGTGTTTCAGAATTCTAGTAACAATGCTAGTATGTATAATTTAATTTTAAATAGGGATATTAAAATGCTTATATAAACTCTGCTCAAACAGGTTCAAAACACAAACTTTTGCAGTTTGATCTTAAATTTTTTAAATACTGCTTAAAAGCAAATATGCTTTTAATATTTTAAACCTGTTTAAAGCAATTATGCTTTAAATTTGCTCAAAAGCAAATATGCTTTAAGTTAGCTTAATTTAAATTGTTCTAAACAAATATGCTTTAAATAAATTCTTAAATCCATTTTTACTAGCTTTATTTTTTAATAATTCAATAAATAAATTTTTGTTGCAATAGCTATGCAAAGTTAATTAATTAGTTTTTATAATCTAACTAGATCAAATTTTAAAAATTTTTATAAATAATTTTTTATATATTTTAATACAGTAACTTTCAATAATTATCCCTTAAACTGTCCATTTACTTTAATTTTATAAATTCATATCTAATCTATTTTTTTTTAAAAATAAAAATATTTTATAATTTTTTTTAAATAAAAAACTATGATCATATACTATATAAACTTCTTTTTATTTGCTTAATATTTATAAAAAATTTGAAGTTGCTTATAAAAGAAAAATTTATAATTTTTTTTAAAAATTATAATTTTAAAAATTTTTTTTTAGTTTTACTTACTGTATTGTCGCGAAATAACAAGCATGGGCATTATTTAGAAGTTTGGCCTGAATTAAGTTTAATTTAGGTTGAAATTTTAATTTCATCCTTGCGCATTATTTAGAGGTAATACGATAATAAAAATTTAAGATTTGACTCCTATTACCTTAATCCAAAGTTGTAGACAATTTAAAATTAAACTACTTTTATTATTATAACTTTTATAACTTATTAAGCAGAATTTAAACTTTACTTAGTAGTAACTAAAAAATTTCTTTTTGAAAACATATAAAATTTTAAGAAATTTTTTGAATTTTAATAGTAATGGTTTTACTAAAACACACCACTGGTATTCAACGCCAGTGTCAGAAATTAGATCAGAACATTATTGGAAAGTAGGTCAGGAAATCATGTTTAATAATTTGGTGTAATATAATATGATTAGGAAAATTCAAAACAAACGTTTCTTTTGTCAAAAAAAGCTTATTTCTCAAAATTTTGCATAAGAAATCACTTTTTTTAACTAAAAAAAAGTTTTTCTTGAGCAATTTTACTATATAACAATCTAAACCCAAACCCTAACTAAGAACTCACCCTAACCATAACCTAACATAAATGACCTTAAAAGAATTTTGGTACTGATCATTTGGGAGTGAATTTTTGATGGCAATACTGAAGTAGATATCTAATTTCGAATACTGGCATTAAATGCCAGTAGTGTAATTTAGTAAAACTAACTAAAAATAAATTTATTAAAAATGTAATCTTTAGGGCCGTGACATATATTATATAATATCATTTTATCATAGAGCTACTCCTCCTCCTTCTATATAAGACCAATTAGCCAATTAAATTGTATAATTAGTCTTATGTAAAAATTTTTGGCGGCTACTATACATACCCCCTAAATTTGCTATTCATACCCCCTATCAAAATTAAAAAATTTTAAACCTTTGAGCTAAGATATTTTGACAACCATTTGACTAAATTCAATGAACTTTTTTATTTGAATTATATAAATTTGTAGAATTAAAATATAAAAAAGTTCATCAAATTTAATCAGATGGTTGTCAAGATACCTTCGCTCAAAGTTAGAGAAAAATCAAAACGTCTATCAAAAATAAAAGCTGTGCCAAAGTTTTTTAAAACTTTGAGCGAAGATATCATGACAACCATCTGACCAAATTCGATGAACTTTTATTTGAATTATATGAATTTATTGAATTCAAATAAAAAAAGTTTATCGAATTTGGTCAGATGGCTGTCAAGATATCTTCGTTCAAAGTTTTAAAAAACTTTGGTGCAGCTTTTATTTTGATAGCCGTTTTGATTTTTTTCTAACTTTGAAGTGAAGGTTTCTCGACAACCATCTAACTAAATTCAATGAACGTTTTTTTATTTTAATTCTATAAATTCATATAATTCAAATAAAAAAAGTTCATTGAATTTAGTCAGATGGTTGTCAAGATACTTTTACTCAAAGTTGGAGAAAAATCAAAACATCTATCAAAATAAAAGCTTGTCAAAGTTTTTTTAAAACTTGAGCAAAGATATCTTGACAACCATCTGACCAAATTCGATGAACTTTTTTTATTTGATTATATGAATTCATAGAATTCAAATAAAAAAAAGTTTATCAAATTTGGTCAGATAGTTGTCAAAATATCTTTGCTCAAAGTTTTAAAAAAACTTTGGCGCGGCTTTTATTTTGATAGATGTTTTGATTTTTCTCCAACTTTGAGTGAAGGTATCTTGACACACATCTGACTAAATTCAATAAACTTTTTTTATTTAAATTATATGAATTTATAGAATTAAAATAAAAAAACTTCATTGAATTTAGTCAGATAGTTGTCAAGAAACCTTCACTCAAAGTTAGAGAAAAATCAAAACTCCTATCAAAATAAAAGCTGCGCCAAATTTTTTTAAACTTTGAACGAAGATATCTTGACAGCCATCTGACCAAATTCAATGAACTTTTTTTTACTTGAATTCAATAATTTCATATAATTCAAATAAAAAAAAGTTCATCGAATTTGGTCAGATGCTGTCATGATATCTTCGCTCAAAGATTTAAAAACTTTGGCGCAGCTTTTATTTTAATAGACGTTTTGATTTTTCTCTAGCTTTGAGCGAAGGTATCTTGACAACTATTTGACTAAATTCAATGAACTTTTTTTTATTTTAATTTTACAAATTTATATAATTCAAATAAAAAATAGTTCATTGAATTTAGTCAAATGGTTGTCAAAATATTTTCGTTCAAAGTTTTAAAATTTTTTAATTTTGATAGGGGGTATGAATAGCAAATTTAGGAGTATGTATAGTAGCCGCCAAATTTTTTTGACCCCTCCTCTAGGATATTATGTAATGTCTGTTACTGTTCTTATCAAAATTAAATTTTTTTTTTTTTTAATCTTAAGACCCAGCGCTCTTCTCTGTAACCCTCCTTTTGAGCAACCTCCACTTAAACCCAACTCTGATAAATCAACCGGCTTGCCTTACGCCGCCCAGAAAACCTCTGTCGTCGGAGCTTTGGCCACTCGGAGATGTTACTGTGATGAAGGCTTCATCCAACTTGCCTTTTGCCGCCCAAATGTGGGTCTGCACCGCATTATTTAACTTCCTGCAGGACCGGCCGAGCCACCCCAGTCCTGTTTCCTGTGGGTATGTATATGTTACACAGAAATGCCACCATCAAGTTCGTGCCTCATTGGACCGACCTTACATCTTGTATAACTTCGGTTATTCCTAATTGGGTTCTGACTATCAAATTCAATTTACCGCCAGGCAGTATTGAACCGGCAACCTTCGATTGGGGACCTGGGAGCATAACTGCTATGCTATCGACCCGCAGGTCTTATCAAAATTAAAGATAAAATAATAAAATTTAAATATATTATATATAAAAGGAATATCTTTAATTTTATTCAATACAGATAAATAGAAGGAGTTAAGCTTAAATAAATTTTAAGAAAACTTAAAAAAACTTTTTAAAAATAATTTAAGCAGACAAATTTGCCTGCTAAATGGTTTAAAGAATACTTTTAAAAAATAACAATTCTGTAAATACATAATTCTAAATATCAAATGCCAAATTAAAATCAAAATAACTATAATACTACTAATATTTAACCTTATATCTAACTTAGAGTTTTATTCTAAAACTTAGAATTATTATAGTCAAGACAATATTTATACATATAAGATTTTAATTCTTTAAAATTATAATTATTTAAAATTTTTTTAAAATTTAAATTTTGGATTAATAATTGGCCGAAGCATAGCGACAGACCCTAAGTTTCTATGCGAAGTGATACAAAAGTTACGTTTTTGATGCATTTTGCTCAAAAAACATATCTTTTCTGATGCATCTTTGTACATTTTATAGAAATTGTATCAAAGGTGCAACTTTGAAATTTTTTGTCTGTCCCCACACGTGTCGCATAATTAAAAAGTAAAAAAAAAAGTCAAATAAAAAACAAACCTATCGTACGTAGAGTAGTGATGCCACCGAAATTGATTTTTGAAAAAGGCCTATTTCGTCTTCATTAGAGAAAATTAAAATTTTTTATAAGAAAGAGCAAATAAAATTTATATAGATATGTTCCTTATAATTTCGTCTATTTAAAAAAAGTATCAAATAATTTCGTCTTTCAAGTAAAGTAGGTCAAAAACAATTTCGTCTTCAAATTTTAATTTCGGGGTTTCAAACCCGAAATGCTTTCGTCCTCATGTATAACGTAGAGTTACTTTTAAAGCAGTATAACGATGAAACCTGCTTTTTTATTAAAAACTTGCTTTATTATTAATTACGGCACTACATTCCTTTTCAAGTACTTCGCTCTTTTTTTTAATCTAACCCCGTAACACTCGAAACTCTTAAACACTGCAGAAATCCAAAGCTTTGAATAAAGGTCTTTGACGAATATGAATTCGTACTTTGACCCAAAATACTGTATGGAAAATGAAGGTAAAGATTGGAACCGCGAAAAATTATACGGGCGATTAATCATGTCATTTAACACGATTAATAATCGTTTAACTGTTTAGTTATTTAATTCACCTGTTGATAAAATGCCAATATCAAAAAAAGTTGTTGGACAGCGAAGGTATTAACAAATATGAGTACAATATACGTATTCTATTATATAATCTTTATATTATATTGGTTTTAACGAAATTATATAGATCTTTTTTACACTAATGTAAGAACGATAGAAGCACAGTAATCCCAACGCAGGCTAAACTTTCAACCACATACTTGTTTTTAATGGAATAGGAGTAAGTTATTAACAAAATGTTTTATAGTAACTCATGTTAATTTCAATACAACTAACTCAATCTCAATTATATATACTGCATGTCGTTAAGGTAAAGAAATAGGCGGTGCTGGTAATAAATTGGATGCTATTTAAATTTTAGAAATAAGAAAGTATTTTATACTAAAAATAAAAGGTAACTAATATTTAGAATTAAGTTATATTTTTAAAACAAATAGACGAAAATTTAATAATTATAAAATATTTTTCGGAATTGTGTAGATTGCTAGAAAATGAGCCAGATCATACAATAGTTACAGTATAGAAGTGAAATTAATTATATGATGAAAAGGTATAATGAATCAATCGCTAACTTGGGGAAATTGTTATTATTTTAAATTATATATTAAATAGTTACCAAGTACTAATTTGCTGTAGGAAAATACGATGACACATCTGAAGATTTAACTAGATTGCTAGAAATTGAACTAGATAATAAAGGTATAGAAGTGAAATTAATTATATAATGAAAAGGTATAATGAATCAATCACTAACTTGAAGAAAATAATTATTATTTTAAATTATTAAATAGGTACCAAGTACTAATTTTTTGCGGGCAAATATAATAACACATCTGAAGATTTAATTAGATTGCTAGAAATTGAACTAGATAATAAAGGTATTAAAGTGAAGTTAATTATATGATGAAAAGGTATAATGAATTAATCACTAACTTGAAGAAATTATTATTATTTTAAATTATTAAGTAGATACCAGGTAATTCGCTGCAGTAAATATGATAATGCATTTAAAAATTTAGCTAGATTGCTAGAAATTGAACCAGATAATACAATGACTTTAAGATATAAAAGTGAAATTAATTATATATGAAAAGGTATAGTGAATCAACTGCTAACTCAAAGAAATTATTATTATTTTAAATTATTAAATAAATACCAAGTACTAATTCGCTGTGGGAAAATATGATGATGCATTTGAAGATTTAACTAGATTGCTAGAAATCGAACCAGATGATACAATAACTTTACAGCTTTAAGATATAGAAGTGAAATTAATTAAATGGTGAAAAGGTATAGTGAATCAATTGCTAACTTGAAGAAATTATTATATTTTAAATTATTAATAGATACCAAATACTAATTCACTATGAGCAAATGTAATGAAGATTTAACGTAGAAGTAAAATTAATTATATGATGAGAAGGTATAATGAATCAATCACTAACTTGGAGAAATTATTATTTTAAATTATTAAGTAGTAATCCACATAAGATCGGCAGTATGATCATAATAAAATCTGGGGTTAAGTCTTATATAAGCTATTATTAATAGAGTGGAATCTGTAGCTGTCTCAAAGTAAAGTTATATTTTTACTAAGTTAATCGTTCTTTAAGCTTTAACTAAAGTTGTAAAGCTCATTTTTATGATTCTAATAGTAGTGAGATTGGTAAAATTGGCCAGGTAGTTTTTGAGATATCTTAACTTTTGTCTTGTTATATATATAAAATTTCTTTTGCAATTTTTTATATGTGTAAAAGGATAAAAGTTAAAATATTTCAAGAACTACTAGGCCAATTTTACTAATCTTACTATCATGAGAATCACAAAAATGAGCTCTACAACTTTTGTTAGAGCTGCAAGAAAGGTTTACTTAGTAAAAAAATAACTTTACTTTGAGGCAGCTACAGATTCCACTCTATTATAAAACTAATACGAGATTTGCCCCAAATTTTACTATGATCATACTGCTGATCTTATACGGATTACTATTTAAATAGATACCATGCTGCGAGCAAGTATGAAGATTTAACTAGATTGCTAGAAATTGAACCAAATAATACATAGAAGTAAAATAGCATAACGATTAGATTTAGGTGTAACATCATAATTAGATTTAAAACATAGCTCTGATAATTGGATTTGGCATATAGCACAATGATAGTTAGATTCGAGTATAGCACAATAGTTAAATTTAGGTATAATACAATACTAATACAATAGTTAGATTTAAATATAGTACAATAGTTATATTATAATAGTTAGACTTAGAATGCAATACAATAGTTAATTCATAAGTACCGACCTACGAAAATTTTGTAGTTAGTATTTTTATAAATAACAAAAACTCTATCTAGAAGCAACTTGGATACAGGACTTCAGATTGCATGTGAGAAGACTGAAATAGAGCTGAAAAAGATTTTTCCTTGTGGGTTTGGTTCTCTGGATAGAAGACTTCGTTGCTATAGAAAATGTAGTAGGGCTAAAACCCTAGAGTTTTTTGTCAAAAGATGTGGAAGTCCAGACAGAAACATACTTTTGGTTATCTATACTATTCTACAAAACGTTAAACTTACACTCTTTACAAGTTTTGGTCTCCCTGCTATCTCTCTTTGGTTTTTTCAAAATTTCGCCAAAAAGTGGGCAATTCAGCTTACCCCTCCAAAAGATCGATAGTGTTTACTCCTTCCAATTTGGGAATACGTCTACTGAATCAGAATCAGTCATGAGTGAATTTGAATCCTGCGAATAAACAAATGACACATGTGATGTTTTGGTAGAAAATTCGAGATGAAATTTCTTTCTAGAACTTTCTATTAGGCGTAGTTTAGTTTTCTTTCTTTTATGTATATAATACTTTGGCAGAATTACACTGTGCAGTATTATAATTTTTAAACATTAGCATTATTAGTATTATTATTAGTATTAGTATTAGTATTTGTTATCTTCTCTCTTTTTTCTCGTTTTTTTAGATAGGATTAGTCAGTCTGCCTTGTTTATAGGCTTTTTCTTTGTTTCTCTCATCTTACATCTTTTTCTTTTGTTGTTGTTTTTGGTTTTTCATCTAGGTTCGATGCTATTCCCCTCTTTTTTTTTATGACCCTTTCATTTCTTTTATATCTCATTTTTTTTTGAATGGTAGTATACAGATAATAGTACATGCTATTATTATTTGACCCTACTATTGATGCTAGGTGGGAGGGATTTGAAGAGAACTCCTATAAACTTGACGGCACTGACGTTGAGACTCCATTCTCTCAGGAGTTTGGTGCGATGAGTTGCATTTGGGCGCTCTTAGAAGTGGCCGGATGATGTTGGACCTATATAATAGTGGATATATTAGTTCGTTTACAATTGTAAACTGCTCAGGATTAATAAACTCATTAGGCTCTAGCAAGGCCGTCAAAGTTAAAAAAAAAAAAATACAATAGTTGATTTGTGACATAGCATAGTAGTTAGATTTGGGTATAGGCACAATAGTTCATGATATAACATAATAATTGGATTTATGTATAAACGTGATAGTTAAATCGATAGTAGCATAATAGTTAAATCGATATAGTAAATATAAATATGGTAAGTTAAATATTAAAAATTAATTTAATTAAATAAATAAATAATTTTAAAAAAAATGTAATAACTTAAAAAAATAATACTAGTTTAAAATTAAATATATTGTTATATTAAAAAAATCAATTGGTTTTATTTAAAACTGTAAAAACTTAAATTTTAAAATATTTTTGCTCTGGCCTCACAATGCTACGCATTAGCCTAGTATATATATTGTTTTTTAGATATTTTATATATTGGGTTGTAGTACTATTGAAATTTAGTTCTTTGGTATTTTAAACAATTCTGATAAAAACTATTAGTATCGAAGTAAAAATACTTCAAGTATAAACTAAATTGCTTAGTAATTTAATATTTTTATCATACAAATTTGACTATATAAAGCATGCTTGTATAAGCATACCGGTACTTGTATAAGTATGCTTGTATAAATTAGCTTATATAAGCATGCTTTTATAAACTGGTTTATAAAAACCAGTTCAGTTTGCTTCAGTATTCAAGCAGGTATGCTTCGAGCATAAACCAAACTACTTGAGCAATTTAACATTACTAATTTTAAGTACACCATTTATAATAATGATATTGACTATCATTTAGTTTGTTTTGATTTCACATTAATCAAAACCAAACAAACAGCGGCTGGGTTAAAGTTAGGTTAGGATTTGGTCAGGGCAATAGCCAAAAGACTTGCCCTAGCCCAAAATTTTGCAAGGAATTTTTTTTTGCTATAATAAAAAGGCAATTTTATAACAGATAAGTCAATTTTACCTGATCCTGCATTATTATTAGTCAAAAAACTGAAAAGGTTTCAGTTTTAGACCTATCAAAACCAGTTACGGGTAGGTTTCGTTTTGAGCTCCACTTTGCTCTCAACTATTTCTTATCTTATCATATAGTACCATTTATTTATTTTCTGTATACCAATTATTTAATTATCCCGAATGAAATCTTTGTCCAATTAGAGCATGGCAAAAAAAATTTGGTATGGCAAAATACACAGGATAATATATAGTTATAGGCAAAATGGATAACACTTTAATAAAAATGAACTAACATGGGATAAATGGAGGAAATTAGGGCATCTATAAATAACATTATGTACCCCCTTATAGTAGCGCTTGACCCCCTCTCTACTATATAAAAAATTTTTCAAAATCCGTATGTTTATATATAAAATTTTACAAAAACTTGAATATATTGTGACACAGTGATCCGATTTGAATGATTTAGGTACTATTTGATTTGTTTTAGTGAGACGAATTCAATGATACCAAAATCATTTCATTTGGATTACTGGATCAATAGTTATTCATAAAAAACTATTAATTTTATAGTAATTTTATAAGAAAACATAATAACCAATAGTATTTGGCCAATAACTTTTGATCTAGTAATTCAAATGCAATGATATTAGTACTATTCGACTCCTCTTACCGAGATGAATCGAATGGTACCAAAATCATTAAATTTGGACCACTGGATCAGTTTTTAGACAATTTTTCTAAAAAAATTGTGTTATATTTTTTTGACTCCCTTACTTAAGAGTAAAAATATTATATTTTGTCAGACCTAGTGATGCCACCAAAATTGATTTTTGAAAAAGGCCTATTTCGTCTTCATTAGAGAAAATTAAAATTTTTTATAGAGAAGAGCAAATAAAATTTATATAGATATGTTTTTTTTGTAATTTCGTCTATTCAAAAAAAGTATCAAATAATATCGTCTTTCAAGTAAAGTTGGTCAAAAACAATTTCGTCTTCAAATTTTAATTTCGGGGTTTCAAACCCAAAATGCTTTCATCCTCTTGTATAGTCAGACCCCTCCTCTCTTGTATAACATTATTTCTGGATGCCCCTTATTATCAGTTAGATTCTTATCGCCCTATTCGTAACCAATCCTACCAAAGTTACGACTATCCTAAGCTTTATAACTTATATTGGATTTATACTAATCTTATACCTTTCATCTTCAGCCGATCCAAGCCCAGACATATGTATGCATGTCATCTAAGTCTTCTTGAAACTTAATTCTTTTACTTGGTAAAAATATCTTATTTGGAACAATATTCCGTAGGGTTGTAGGGTTTTCAAAGCATTCAAAATATGAATATTATTTGAGTACTTACTTTTCCTGCAATCTGTATGATAAGTGCAATATTGTTTGAAAAAGATCAGAGATGTTTGGCACTTAGTAAACAATAAGATTTTTTCATATTATCAATATATATTCATGCTTTTGCCATTACTATTTTGGTTTCTTCACTTAAATAAAATGCATCAAACAAAGATATGGGGTCAAGTTATGAATATGATTTTTGTTCACCTTTACCTACATGTATTTTCGATTGATATTTCATTAAATATATGGATTATTTGTAAATAATGTTCTCTATATTACTATAGATCCATATTACTATAGACAACTTCATAGCTACATCTTTAGAATCCTTTTGGATATCTCTCACTGTTATTACGTTAGTGATGGGCATATGTGTATGATTTTCTAGAAAAAATTCGTAAAGGAAAAATATAAGAGAGCTGTAAATTGTTTGCCTCTAATCCGCATATCTCGCGTGGATTGAAAGCATTAAGCAAATCGCCCAAAATGATTCTAAAATTTCATACTATATAACGCTCACTCGCGTAATCTTTTGATGTTATTTAAAGTACATGCATTAATGTTATTTTGAGCCAAAGATAAAATTTTTCTTAAACTTGCTTGCCATATAAAATTATTTATTGAAACCCTAATGTGAGATGGCATCATTTTGGATACGCATATGCGTTATTTTGAAATTGTATATCTATTTTTAGGGGGCATGATTTTCTATGATTGTTATTTTGCAAAATATGGTAGTTGTTTTTAAAACAGTGAAAAGTTTTTCATATGGCTCTACACAATTTATGTAAAGAGACCTAACTACCGTATGTTACTGATTAGAAGCAACCCTAAATAAAAGCAACCCTCCAGATTTTGGAGCCAAAAAGTTAATTAAAGTAAATTGGACTCGAATAGAAGCAACCCCCTTACTTTGGCTTGAAAAAATTCTTATTTATTATTTTTTTTTTTGCATTTTGGTTGCTCTATTTGGTAACATATAGTAATCAAATTGCAGAATTTGATGTAATGATTTTTTATATGATTATACAGCACTACCCTTTCTAAAAGGTACCAACACTACTTATAGTATCTTGTTTAGTGCTTGGAGTTAGGTATTATAAATAGTATGATTATGTAATTTATAGCAAAAGCAATGAGACAATAAAGGTTGGATTGTTGATCATAAATCAGATCATAAATTAGCGCAAATTTTGTATCTGGTTAGAGCTGGGATCCGTGAATATCCACAGGTAAAAATTAATTCAAATCAATACAAATATTTGGCTATACAATTAGATTATATTAGTCATAAATATTCAATGAATATTTAAGTTTCACAAAATTCGTGAATATTCGATGAATATTTGTTTAGAATTTTTAATAAATATTTATGAATTTTTTTACAGGTAGCTAAGAATATTATATAAAATTTAGTAATTTATTCTATACTATTTGTGGATATCTAAAAGTCGTAAATATTCATTGAATAGTCATGATAAATATTCAAAGGATCCCAGCTCTACATCTAGTAACGAAGGGTGAAGGGCTGCTAGATAGGAATTTGACTTTATAACAATGCTTTTTTCTGCCATCTAGGGCATGACTACATCAGCAAATTTATAATAGCATAATCTTACGTAAGATCTTACGAACCGTAATATAAGCAAAATATTACGTAATATATTTCGAAATATTTCGAAATATCAATATTTCGAAATATTACGAAAGTAATTTCAAAATATTTCGAAATATATTACGAAATATTTCGAACCCTTTCAAAATATGTTATGAAATATTTCGAACCCTTTCAATTATTTTAGGACTAAGAAACCAAGCTGGATTAGTAGATCTGTAACCTGGATCGCGCATTAGACTGATTTTCCGAAATAGTTCAAAATAGTTTGATGATGTTCAAATCCTGTACTACAAGATCAGATTAGATCTTTTGTTTATAATTAAATCTTCTATTTTGTTTTTTTTTGCTTTTTCCTTTTCATTCCTTTCGTTCCTTTTCGTTTCATTTTTTGTTTTCGTTTGTTTTTTTTATTTTATTTTATTTATTTATTTTTTAATTTTTTTATTTTATTTTATTTCGGCACTTTACAAGAAAAACAAATACTTTTTGAAACCTTGCGTATGCCAACTACGACTTCCGACATATTCAAGAACACACTCCCAGCAATTTCTAAATTTTCAAAAACACTTCTTTGGAGAAATGGAGAAATGGTCACAAGTTTTCACAAGTTTTCGCAAGTCTTTGCAAGTTTTTGCAAGTTCTTGCAAGGCTTTGCTTCATTTATTTTTTCATTTTGTGTTTTTTGTTTTTGTTTTTTTTTTGTTTATTTTTTAAATTTTTTTTATTAATTTATTTCATTTTGGCACTTTACGAGAACAGAACCCTTACTTTCTGGCACTTTGCAAGAAAACCAACCCGGACTTTTTTGGCACTTCACGACTTTTTTGGAATTTCAGAATTTGCAAGAACGTTAACAGTTTTTGCAAGTTTTTGCAAGTTTTTGCAAGTTCTTGCAAGGTTTCGCTTTATTTTTTTTTTGTTTCATGTTTTTTGTTTTTGTTTTTTTGGTTATTTTTAAATTTTTTTTATTAATTTATTTTATTTCGGCACTTTGCAAGAAAAACAACAACTTTTCGAAACCTTGCGCATTCCAACGACGACTTCTGACACTTTCAAAAACAATAGAAAACAAAGAAGTGAAGATAATAGCTAACTGTGGGGTGAGCGAAAATAAGTATATAGGGCTAGTTTTTTGTATATAGTAATAGAATTAGATGCGACAAAGTGCGAAGTAGTTTAAAATATTTGTAATAATGTAAAAATAATATGTAATATATAATAAAGTATGTAATATTAATTAAAAATGTATATTTAATAAATGTAAAATATAATATATAATAATAAATAAAAAAATAAAAATTTTATATTAAATTGCGAAACCGTGCGAAATATTGCGAAAACCTGTAAAAAAGCATGATTATGTGAATATGTATATCGTTTATTTTTTAAAAAATTTTGAAAATCTGCAAAAATTTGCAAAATATTGCGAAACAATGCGAAAATATCAAAATATTACCTTCTGCGCGCATTAGTTTATTGATCTGCATGAGTACGCAACCCCTGTAGAGGGGTAATTTGCATTTTTTTTATTTGCAATATATTTCGAAATATTTTGAAATAATAGCCGTAATATTGCCGTAATATAGCATAATATATTGCGTAATATGCCGTATCAATCGTAAGATTTTCATAATATTACGGGCCATAATATCTTGCGTAAGATTACATATATATAATTCGCTGATGTACTTGTTTAGCTATAAATTAACGAGAGTTTTAATATTAATACTATATTTATGGTGCAGGTGGCTTTAACTCCGAAATCACTTGACTTTGTTTACTTTTTTCAAGATCATGTGATACAGGATAAGCCAATTAGATAGCTCTTTTTTTCCTTTAGAGAGCGAAGTTTTTTTTTATTGAGCAAGAGCGAGTAGTAAGTTTATTTTTTTATAAAGAGAGCATTTATTTTTTTAAAGAGAGCATTTATTTAAATAGTTTTTTAGAAGAGAATTTTTTTTTTTTGAGAAAATTTTGGTTGCTAGCCTAAATGGTAAATCATGTGACTGTATTAGTGCATTCTGATTGGCTTAAATTAAAGACATATACGTTCACATTTTTACAATTTATTAATAAATTTTTAAATTTTAAAAGGCTATTGCTCTGCCAGTTTAGCTTGAAATTGAAATCTAAACCACAAGTTTTATTCTTTAGGACATAAAGAACAAAATTTATGGATTAGTTTTGCATTTTATAAATTTTTAAAAGAGGAGTAGTATTTTTTGTAAAGCTATTTTTGTATAAAGTTAAAGCTATTCGCACCATAGAAATTTGTATATTATTATTTACTATAAAGCTTATCTTCAATTTGCATCTTATAACCAATCATATTCGTAATAATAGGCAAAACAGAAACTTCAATGTTGTTTATTTTAGGATATTAAAAAAGTTTTTTTAATAATTTGGCCAAGTAATTAAACTATGACTCAAATATCAGATAAAGAAAATGATAACTTTTCAAATTTTAAGTCAGATGCAGAAACATAAGTATATTTTTGAAGAAATTGTTTGTAAACATGAAGCACCTAAAATAATACTCTCAGATAATGAAAATAATTTTGTTAGAATATTGTATGAAAACTTCTTCCATCTCTTATATTGTAGTTGACAAATCTTACGGAGTTTATAAAATCTCAAGAATGTATATTGTCATTATTATTGAAAGCTTTTTTTTATGTGTAGCATTCGTGTTTTAAACATTTGACATAATTTTGTAAATGAAAAGCTAAAGCGTGAACTTCATTATAATTTGTTATCTGGGTCAGCTGGCCTTGGTCATATGTTTGAAAACATATTCAGGTATTCGAGTTAGACAAAGCTAAAAAACTCCGTCTTTATATTTTTTCCATATAAAAATTCAAGATATATGATAACCTTTTTTTTTTGGTTTAAAAAAAAAAAAGTGGGATAAACATTCTGGTCAAGATATTTTTGTTTGTTTTTGTCATGTTTAAATGTTTCCAGTTTAATATATGCACGTAACATTTATTTACAAACTATAAAAAGATTCCTATTTTATAGACTTTTTCAGCCTGAGATAAATTTTTAATTTATTAAAGAATAAACATTATTCATATTAAGACATTAATATCGAATGAGGTATTGCTGTAATCTAATATTTGAAATAAATTGAATTATAGAATATACATCAAATCTAACCGTTTATTCTTTTAAATATCTATATATATTTATTGGAAAAAACTATTTGTACACTAGTGTATGTACACGGGTACTAATTAATTGATTTGCAAATCCGCGTAAAATATAAATTATAGACCAAAATTAAACCCGATTTAAGATTAGGGTTAGGGTCAGCTTTGGGATTGGAAGGTATTATAGTTTATATAAAATTTTGCAAGGAATTTTTTTTGTTAGAGCCCGAAGAGTGGTTTCATAAGCAAAATTTTAAGTTATCATATGTACCTGTGTTAAGTTATCATATGTACCCGTGTTTATACACTAGTGTACAAATAGTAGTTGCCATATTTATTTTATTTGTTTACATACAGTAATTATTAATAATAATATAGAATAAAAGACGTTAATGTTATAATTGTATTTTAGATATGAAACCTGTAGTAATCTTATAATTAAACTTCAGATATGATACCATAATATGAAATTTAATATTTAATTATTTATCGTCATATATAGCGTTCAGCAAGACGGTTCACACCAGAGGTAACATTAAATTAAAATTTAAATCGAAATTATCTAAGTGTAAATTCTATCCACAATTATTTTTTAATATACATAGAAAGATAAAAAGTTAGTAGCGCTAATAGAAAGAAATGGTGCTAAAAAATGGTGAAATATAGCATATTTAATGGGGATTAGTTCTGCTAAACGGTGCCGTGAAAGCTGGGATAGTCATCTTAAACCTAGTAGTACGTTATTAATAGTGTTATTTATCAGAATATCTTATAGTCTTTAATTTAAAAATGATATATTTATAGCTAATAAAATTAACAAAAACCATTTACACCGCACGAAGAAGAAATAATCAGGAGATCGCGCGTCAAAAGGGTTAAATGGCAAAAATTGCTTTAGAGCTCGGTAACGGGCGAACGCCTAATGATATTAAAAATGCATATAACCAGAGAATCTGTAAAACAAAGTTTATTCAAATAAAGATGTTAATTAAATAAATGTAACGGATTAAATGAAATCAGTATAAAATTAGTTCTCAGGGCCGGGCGTTGCTCCGGGCTGAGGTTTCTAATTTTCTTTTTTTGTCTGGACATTAATGAATCCAGTTTGGGTTCAAAAGAACCCGGCTTGGGTTCAAATAAACCCGACTTGGGTTCAAATAAACCCGACTTGGGTTCAAATAAACCCGACTTGGGTTCAAATGAACCCGACTTGGGTTCAAATAAACCCGGCTTGGGTTCAAATAAACCCGTCTTTGGTTCAAATGAACCCGTCTTTGGTTCAAATGAAATATGTATAGTATAAAAAAATTGACAAACACACCGACAAATAAAAATTTTGGGCATTTTTTAGGGTTAGGGGTTAAAGGTTAAGGTGAGAGGTTAGTTTTAGAGCAGAGTTTATATTAAGCAAGTATAAGTGGGTTTTAGAGGGTTAAATCAAAGCCCATATGTCATTTTAATCCAATTTCATTATGATCCGCTATAATAAATGTAAATTTATCCCACAGTAGAATTTCAATCCGATAGCTAACTGATATTTGACGCATATTTCTACCTACTGAGGATGTACGTTTAACCGATTTAACTCTAATAGTTACTGGAAGATAAGTTTCTGATTTACTCGAATAAAGGTCTCTTCGGCACTACACTAGCTTACTTCCTTTATTTTTCCTTAAATAAAATCGAAGGGAACTTCTCTACATGTATCTCTCTTTATTGAAGTCAAATGTCATTCGTTTATATATTTGGATTTAAGATACGACGCGTTAACGTGTTACCTAGCACATTAACGTGCTATCTAATCCGCTTCGTACTATTCAACAATGGTACTACTAAGCCTATCTAGAATTTTCATAATTCTACCCTTTAACACGCATACGTGCTACGTGTTATGAAGATTTTACAAAAGGGGCGATTATATGTTTAATCATCAAGTTTACACGGAATTTGACTAGCATTTAATGAATTATACAAAAATGGAAATGAAAGTTATTTATACTAAATAAAAAAAATCGATCTTTATATAAAATATGGCTGAACTAATAGGGAAATTCGAATCTCTAATGTTACAAATTCGAAGAATATTTCTTTTGATATGCCTATCCGATATCCCTATCATTAGGTTATCAAATATTCGATAGGCCTATAAAAGCAACATTCTTCCAATAGATAGAAACTAGGGCTATTAATCGGTCCGTCCGGTCCGTCCCGGTTAGAAGACCGCCCGGTCTTTTAAAAAACCGGACCGGACGCGGTCCAGGACCAAAATAGGACCGAATAGAGGTAGACCGGACGGACCGATGATCAATATAATACTTTTTTGCTATAACGGTGAAATTAAGTTTGTCAGGATAAAGAATTACAATAAGCTTTTAAATTAATAATATTTGCTTATATGATATTAATACGTTTGATAATTTTAGTTATACATAAATTATGGATTAGAAAATAATATAGTATATTAATGTAGCAAAATAACCATTTAATTAACTTCGTAAATATGAACATTATAGTTAAAATCAGTTAAAAAGATATTTTGTCACTTTTAACCACTTAAGATTCGATAATTTGATTGAATAATATAATATAATCATAATTGGGCATGCCAAATGTTCAATCTTGTACTGATTCAAGACAAGAATTGTCTTAATATATGAAAAAATTAAAGTAATCAACAAAACGATTAGATGTTATGATACTTGTATAGAAAAACATATTTATTAATAAAATATTGTTAGCATTTACATGTCTGTCAAATATTTAAAAATTTATAAACTTAATACTGTATATTTAATAATAAAAAAAATATAAAAAATAAAGTATACTACTAGTATCGGGTTATTTCCAACTCGTAGTTTGAATGCTATTAGAATTATGCCATTCAGTATGATGAAATTTTTTAAATTTACTAGTATTACTATCTTAACATCACAATACAACAATAATTTTTTCATTAAGTTTCAACAATAATTAATTATCCGTAATATGCTTAATAGAAAGTATGCAAATTTGATTTTCAAAATAAATTAGCCAAATTTAGTATGCGATATTTTGGCGTTGTAATCTTTAAATCCAGATGATCCACATTATACATAAATCCTTATCAATGTGTACCGATATTGATAATCTATAATTTGACAATAATTATTACATGCGGATTGAGCAGATTACACTTATTTCAGATTTGAACAATATACTATATTTGCATATAGGCGTTGTTTGGATCACGAGTTTGAGGCAAGCTAATAGTTAATTTTAGTCGAATGCAAATTATAATTTTTATCATTAAAAATTCTCGGCTAAATTAATCATTAGTTTGTTTCAAACTTGTGTTCCAAAATAATGCCCATAGGCGTTATTTCGCACAAATACAGTGCAAATTGTAAATCAACTGATCATGCCATTGCTGTCATTAATAAATTTCTCTATTTTATTAACATTAACAACAGCCGTTCACATTATACATTAAACGTGGTTTACTATTGTTTAACACGACACAAGAAATTACCTATAGTTATCCCCCACGTAGGTGGTAAATAACTGAGTGTGAAAGAAGAACTACGAGGATTTTCGGTGGTTGTCAAACTAAGGGGTTTGTAATTGAATTTTAGCCAAAAACAACATTTTATAGTTGTTTCAAATGCGTATTATCAAAAGATAATATTACGACAGGGTGAAACCCGCGCAGCTAGCTAGTAAAATCCGCTATGCAGATCACAGAAATCCGCATTAACCTATAAAACACACTATGCTAACGCGGATTTCACCCAAACCCTATGATCAAAGCGGGTTTTACTAGCTAGCTGCGCGGGTTTCACCCTGACATATAATATTTAGTTTATTTGATATTTACTATTAGGACCGACGGTCCTTTCGGTCCGTCCTAAAAAGGACTGGACCGGCCCGGTCCCTGGACGGACCGAAGGACGGTCCGGACCGATTAACAGCCCTAATAGAAACGTGCCAAATATTTATAAGATATTGGTCATGCAACGATTAATATCATGAAATTTGTTTTGTCGGAGCAAATGATTGGCTGACACGTGACGCGTAGCGGCACGTTTCAACCAATCATTTGTTCCGACAGAACAAATTTCATCATCGCATGATCCAATATCGATCGATGTTATCGTGCAATTATGATCATGGTTTAAAAGTTGTGATTGGCTAACTGAGTTTTAATTTGGGATTGTTGTGCTTACGTAATAACATACAAAAAATAACAATAAGAAATTTTTTCATGATCATAAGTGTTTGCACGATAACAATTAGTTATCGGATTTATAAAAGTCCAATATTCTGCTAAATACCTCTCAGAAATTTACAGAAATTAAATGTTCGACTGTGCTATGTTTTACGCGTAAATTTGCCTGGGCACAAACACCCCAATCATCGTAACTAAAAGTCATATTCTTATTCCATATGTAGGCATCGCAAGTTACATTAGTTATTCAAAAGACGGAACATAATAAATATAATCATTTATCTATAATGTCAATTTATGCATCGTAATTTTTGGGTCACAAATGACCACTACCTCTAACCTTTAGGTGACTTTTCAACATATAATTCCCGTGGACTCCAAAAATAAAAGAAAATTCAGAAAGACTAAACCCTAGATTAAGTTATTTGGTTTGCTTATAATGCCACATCATTCATTATATTAAGATCTGCCAGAAAACAAGCACTAACTCACAAAATCGCGCACATTTTCCTGGAAAACGATTAAGAGATAATAGGATCAGTTGGATAAACATATATTATCTGATGCCTGACTTCAGGAAAAAAATAATAAATTTCCATAAATTTGTAAAATCAAGTAATTCACGGATAAGAGGTCTGTGATCTTTATCAGTATAGTTATAATTATAGTTTTTAGGCGAAACTATTTATGAAATGATGAAAGATGAATCTAAGCACAAGAAAAATGAAACTTTCTGGTGAAACGACAAAACGGTAAAGCCTAGCAAAACGGTAAATCCGCTTAATATGCTCCAAACATCATTTTTATATATGAGTCTAAAAATTTGAATTTAGTAATCAATACCGCTCCAATCTATTCACAAAAGATCTCGATTAATCATAATATATGATAAGCAGAACATTTCAAACCATTTATTTAAAAAAAAAATAAAATAAATAAATAACATATTCGAAAAATTAATTGTGATCCATCTAAGAACTATAGATTTTTTATAATTTTTTATAATAAAATTTTGGGCATATTTAATGTGACAGATCATAATGAAATCCAGATTAAAATGAAATGATAGTATAAAATCTCGAAATTAGGGTTAGGGTTAGTTTTAAAAAAAATTATAATAAACAAGTATTAATGGGTTTTAGAAGGCGCAGGGCAGGTTAAGTATAGAATGTAGATTTCATTTTAAATTATGATCTGCGACATTTAATATAAGTCTTATAATAGAGTGGAATCTGGCGCTGCTCTCTAAGTGAAGTTGTTTTTTTACTAAGCTAACAAGTTTTTGTGATTCTAATGGTAGTAAGATTGGTAAAGTTAATCTGGTGGTTCTTGAGATATTTAAGTTTTCTCTTTACAATCATATAAAATTTCTTTACAATTTGTAAAGATATTTATATAAGGAGAAAACTTAAAATATCTCAAGAACCACCAGATTAACTTTGCTACCATTAAATCACAAAAACTTGCTCTACAACTTTTGTTAGAAGTTGAAGAAACGTTAGCTTAGTAAAAAAACAACTCACTTAGAGAGCAGGGCCAGGTTCCGCTCTATTATAAGACTTATATTAAATATGTCCAAATTGTATTATAAAAAACTATAGTTCTTAGATGGATCACTAATTAAAGTTTACATAAGAAATTGCGTTTTGGCTAACTGCTATTTAACTTTGCATTTTTCAACATATGAGACGCGTCAACTATAACAAAAATCTGATCAAATAATAATCACTTAGGTTATCTTAATAAAATTTTAAGTTACTTTTTTGTCCAAAAAAAAAAGTCCAACCCTTTATCCAAAACTGTCCCGTATCACATTATCATATACAGTGCTACAGTACGAAATATATTTTTTTAGCCAAGTTTATTAACAGTTAACTATTAAAGTTTTAACGTTCTTGAATACTTGAACATTTGGATGTTTGGCAATATTAAAAAAGCTTTTGGACATTAACAATTTACTATACTGACCGGTACATGTAACAAATTCTAAATATATATTACACAAGAACATGATATGTTTTAGCAAAAAAAAAAGTTTTGCAAGATTTTAGTAGTGATACAAATCGATGAAAATTTTCAATCGAGATCATTTTATCCTTAATCGATTAGTTTAATAAATAATAAACGAAACATGAAACTGTAACAAGTGAAATAGCCGGGTTGATATTCTTATATGATCTGTTGATTAATCAACCAATCGACTAGTCAATTAATTGACCTCTCATATATGTTTATTTTCAGTTTGTAATAAAAGATTCAAGAAAAACTGTTGAAAAAGATTTGTTTTTTTTTAATCGATTGTGAAGAGCTAGAGAATTAGTATTCATGAGTAAGAAGAAATATTTAAATAAACATTTAACTTTTATGGGAATAACTATTACAAAACAATTATTTGAATCAATATTTTTTTACATTAATTTTAATGAGGGACAAAATTTGCATTCAACTTGGGGGAATTAGTAAACCGATCTGTGATCGCTGTATACATATACTTTAAAATGATCACTAGGTCACGAGAATTTTGGCTGTAAAATTGTACGTACGAAGTCCTTTTTCTCGGATGAATGCATTATATAATTAATTAATTATTTATTTATTTATTTTTGCTCCTCTCTTTTATAAGAGGAATGAATGTTAACTACTGAATCAAATTTATCAGACCTAATTAGCAACTCAACTAGAATCTCTTCAATTCGTTATAATAGATTTACTACATTAAATCTAGTTTGTTTATTTTATATGTTCATTTCATTTGCCCCCTCCCCCCCCCTGAGAGTCCTGGAAAGTGATGTTATTCAAAGANCCCCCCCCTCTATGGCCCCTTTCAACAATTGAGACTCTTTTCGTTAGTACATGCTATATTTATTCTAAAATAACTTTATTTGGTTTACGCATTACAATACCGTACTGCTAGAAAAAGTCTGAGTCGCTGAAAGGGTCCTATAGTTGAACCTTTCTATGTGCATGTGTTCTGCGTCATTTCACAAGTTAGGCCGATTTCAAATTGACTTAAGTTCTTCTTAAATTTTGAAATGACGTATGTACTTTATTTCTCAATGATGAAAATTAAAAAATAAGATAAAATTATATGACCAAATGGTAAAAACTATATGACCATTAATAATGTTAATTATATCGTAAATTAAATGTTCATTTGCATAAATAAAAGGTAATAAAAATTTACATAAAATTTCATAAAAAAATTAAAAAAAAAACTGCTTTATAAATTTAAATAAAAAAAAATCGCATAATCATTAAAAAAAAACACTAATAAAAAATTTTCATGATTAAAAAATTTGAACAATTTTTACATTACCACGTAGAACACATTTACATCAGCTTGTACATAATAAATAACTTCTTTTGAGCCATCTACACCTTCTTTTCCTTGCAAAGTGTAATGTTAGTTTTCATTTGAATTAACACCGAATTGATGAATTCAATAATTTCCAGGTTTAATGTACTTTTGAAACACTCTATTCATGAACATATTCATAAATAGCATTATCAACTATTTTTTGCAAGACAAAACAATACCACATACAAATCTTTTTAATTGTATGTTAAAAACTTTATTATAATTAAATAAAACATAATCATAATAAAAAAAATATATTCACCAGGTTTTTGTCTTGACTAGCATGCTTTGTTATTTGGTGCATAGCACAAATTATCTTATAATAAGCTTGCTCCCTTGGTTATTTTCAATCAACTTAATTGTATGAAGTTTTTAATTACACCAATATAAAGAATTTAAAATTATGAGTTATCCAATTTTAAAATTTGGTTATATAAATCAATTGGATTTTTTAAGTACAGTTAAACAATTATATTTATTTTGATCCATTAAAGAACTTTTTTTTTCTTTGATAAATAAGCATTTTTAATTTTTGATCAAAGATTTCACAAGTGAGAAAGTTGTATTATTCCATATTAAGAAATTCATAATAAAAAAATAAAAAAAATTTGTTATATAAATTAATATAATTAATATAAAAAATATTTGTATTATAATAAAAATTAATAATTGTATAAATATAACAAAAATTTAATACAGGGTTGTAAATAGACATAGTCATATCAAAAATAGGATTGTCTAATTGCTTAATGGTCTAATTGCCTAATGGTTTAGGGGAGTAACAAAAATCAGGTGATTTTTTAGGGGGGGGGGGGGTAAAAAAGTTGAAATTATATATAAGAACCTGACTATTTATATATTGAGGAAGAGGGAGGGGGGTAGGCCTCTGATAAAAAATAATCAGGTGATTAATGACACTGCCCTTAATTGTCTAATATCTATTTGATTTGGTTGTGAATAGATATGTCTAAATTTAATTAGACAATATGTCTATTGGTCTATTGGTCCAATCAATATAAGAAAAATATCATAATTAGCACTAATAAACTCTTGATGCTAAAAACTTTACTGTAAGAATATCTTTTGCACTAAGTTTAGAATTGTTTAACAATCCAAAAAGTTAAACATCAATATAGCATAATTAGTAATTAATTAAAATAAAAATTATAATGCAGTTTACTAAAAGTATGGTATAATATAAAAGTTCAAGAAAAAATAAATAAAGAACCCTATTTTTTTGTTTAAAAAATATAAGTAAAATTGATATATATTATACAGCTCATCTAGCTGATAATCAATTAGCTAAATGGAAATTGAAAGGTTGTTTGTTTCAAATATGGTGGCACTACATTATATATAGAAGCTGAAAAACAAGAAATATTAAAAAAGAAAAAAGAATTGGAATTTATTAGAAATAAAGCAAATGAAATAGTAAAAAAAGTTGTAATAGTAAAAAATATCGAATCATTAATAATAATAATAAAGAGTCAGTAAATAAAAATTAGTTAAAAATGTTGATTTTTTTATTACATGTTAGGGCCATGTCATTAATTACCTGATTATTTTTTATCAGAGGTCTACCCCTCTTTAATATATAAATAGTCAGGTTCCTTATATATAATTTCACTTTTTTACCCCCTCCCCTCTAAAAAATTATCTGATTTTTGTTATTCCCTTTACTGTATAATAAAAAGTTTATAGGAGATTTTTTGAAATTTTTTTTTAAAACAATTTTATTTTGTCATTTTATATATTTTTTGCTTATATAATTAATAAAAAAAGTTTATTTAAAGTATTTAGTATTATTTAGATATAATTAAATAATGCACGAATATTATAATATAATATTAGTATTAGGGTTCCTCAAATTCAAATCAAATCAAATATTGGATCAATTTGAATTTGATCAAATCAAATTGACCCTGATTTGAATTTGATTTAATTCAAATATTTGAATTTGAATTTGATTTGAATTTGAATTTTTAATAGTAATTTCAAATCAAATTAATATTTGTCAAATCAAATCAAATTTGGCCATATTTGAATTTGATCAAATCAAATATAGTCAAATTTGAATTTGAATTTGATCAAATATTTGATTCAAATATTTGAAGATCAAATCAAATTGCGGAACCTTAATTAGTATTGTATATTGAAATCAAATTTTTTTGTTTCCAAATCAACTTATGCTGCAACAAAATTCTAAATAAGCAGATTAAAGATTAATTTGAAATTTAGTAATTATCAGTTTTTTATATAATAAATTTTTAAAACTAACTAAGTTGCAAGAATATTTATTTTTATTTTATTATGTATTTGAAAGTTTACTAAATTTTTTGATAGCAAATCTTTTAATCAATATTATAGAACATTTATTTTATTATATGAGAAAATTATATTTTTATATTAAAGCTGCTATTAGAATTAGTAAAGATTATTGGATCAAAACACATTCATTTTGTGAAATCTTGAAATACTACCAATTAAATTTGCTGGTATGTTCTGTATTACTTTGTAGTTTACTTCAAAATGGTTTAAATAGTTTAAACTATAATTTAAAACAAATTAATTACAGATTCTGAAAAATATTATACAATTATGTAATGAATTGGTTTTGTTACAACTAAATTGAAAAAATTTTTTCTTGTACAAATTATCTAGTTCTTTAATGAATAATTGTAAAACTAATAAACTTCTTAATCAATTTCAAGTTGATTTTATAAAATTTTTCTTTAGGACCCAATCCATATTGTATAATATTTCTTCAAAAGTTTTAGATGTGCAAGAAGTTTACAAGCACAATTAGTATTACAAATAGATAATATAAGATTGCTACAAATGAGAAGTAAAATTGCCACAACTGTTATTCTAGTAATCATATTTGCAATAATTAATATAGAATAAATAAAATATAAAAAAGAAATTGTTTTGATAATCACATTTGCAATAATTAATATAACTAGAATAAATAATAGAATATATGTTTGTATTAATTAAAAATTTTGTCAATTCTTAACATGCATTATTTATTAATTTTTACTGATTAAAGAATAATTTTTAATATTATTGCATTTGTTAAATAATTTTTCTAAATATTTTTTTTGCAGAAATAAATTATAAATAAAATATTTAAATTTTTTAAAAAACCAAAAAAAAAGACAATCAAAATTATAATGAATAAATGAATTTATTAGTAATTTTATACTAATTGCAAAAATTATGTATGTATATTATTTACAAAGTTGTCATATTTACTATGTTTGTTCTATTGGTTTCTAATTCTATTTACTTTTTTCATAAATTTTTTGTATTAAATTTTACTAATTAAATATAAAAATATTTTAAATTTATTACTTTACTAATAGTCTAACAATATATTAAAATAATTACAAATTATTAAAAAAATTTTTTTAATATAAAAACAATAAATCAAGCTTTTGTTCTATTGTTCTATTTGCCAACACTAATTATTTATTAATGGCATTAGTCAACAATAATTAACCTAAATTAATTTAACATTTTAATTAATGGTTTGGATTTACCCCTTTGTACTAAATTAAGTACACTTTTAAAAATTAATAAAAAATCAAAAAAATATATAAAAAAATATTTTTATATAAAAAAGACTTGTTATAAGGTATAGATTAGTTTCATATTATTTATTTTAATATTATTACTAAACAATTTTTTTTTTATATATAGAGATTTTAGTGTTTTGTTGTGTACTAGATCTAGTACATTTCGCGTCTGTTTTTTTAATTGTAAATTTTATATGTTTCTGCGTGACAAAAAATTCTCTATAAGAGAATTTTATTCCCTGTACAAAAATATTTTTAGCATTTTAAAAAACAAAGTTAAACTTATAAGCTTTTAATTACAGCATCCCCAATACTTATAAAATTTTTAAAAAATATTAAAATATATAGTTTTTTAAAAAAATTAATAGATAATCAAGTTTAATGGTATACTAAATCTAGTACAAAGTACGAAATCTAGTACGGGTAAATCCAAGCCATTAAATATCAAATATGTGGAACCACTTTTAGGTTAGCTTAAAATTTCAATATAAGTGTATTTAAAATTAACTTATATCTAAATTTACCAAGATTCTATTTCAATGTACAATATTAGCATTACATGTACTGTAAATTGCTTATAATTGTAATTATGTTTATCACATTGATAATTAAAATAAAAAAATTAATACTTGTACAGTTTTTATCAATTCTAAAAGTTTTGATAAGCTTTTTATTTTAATAATAAACAATTATATAATAATTGTATAATTTGCTAATAACAAATATAATGTATATTAATATTATTATTTTAGTTGCACTTTAGATAGGTTGGATATTTTAGACAAGCTAAATATTTAAGATATTTATAATAGATAAACATGATAAAAGTTCATTTGATTTACAATATGATTTGCTTTTTTGTTTATTTTTATTTATTTTTTTTTTAAAAAGAGGTCTTTCCTTTGTTTTATTTATTAAAAAAAATATATATATATATAAAATAATACAAAATTTTGTAGTAATACATTTCATTTTGGGAAGGAAGGATAAAGCTACTTTAATTTAGATCTAATCTTTGCCAAATCGGTCAAAGACCTCTGGGCTATGTATTAGTAATTAGATTGGGAGATGCATTGTAATTAATAAAGTTATAAGTCCAATTATTGTAATTTAGGTCTTTTGTAATAGTGGAGATCTCATATCTTGTGGGAGTTGTTGGAAATAAGTGCAGGAGAGGTTAGATTGCTTATTTAGTTCAGGTTTTGGTCTAAATTTTCTTGTATATTTTCTTTATAATAGTATGATGAAATGCTAAAGTGCTTTTTAATGAGTTTGCTTGTTTGTGTATAGGAAATAATAGTGGAATATATATCAGAAATTATGCTACCAAGGGGATTTTCTTTGTGATATATGTTTTGATAAATTCTTTTATATAGTTTTCTTGATTTACTAGCAGGCTTTCTTCTTTGGTTGCTATTTTTCTGGGTTACCTAAATAAATCTTCAATTTTGGTCTCATTGTTAGGGCATATTAACCAATGTATTGTGTCAGTTTCTGATTGGAAGCATAATGGGCATCTATAGTTTGAGTAGAGATTTGGTTTTCTATTATGGAATGTTAGTAGTGTGAGTAATTTATTAGTTAACATTTTTACTTTGAATGCTTTTATCCTCTCTTCTTTTGGATCAGTTAAGTGTTAGTTGATCTTGCTAGTAGTCAGCTATGATTTTGCTTTTTTGTTTATGTTTTAAAAATTCATTATTATTTATATTAAAAATATTTTTATAATTTTACTATGATTTTTAATTATAATTTTTAATATACTGTAGTTTCAACAAATATTTAAAACTTGGTTGTTTGGAATTATATCTTGAGTTAAAATTTTTTTTAGTTTAGTTTTTTAAATTTTTGTTCATATCAAACTTTTTTTATTAGCCCTGTTTGTATAATATATTTATTATGATAGCTTATATTTAGAACTCTTTATATTTATTATTAAGAGCTGTTAGTTAGCAAGAACAATTTTTATGTAAATTTTCATACAGATCAAACACACTAATTCAAACAAAATTTTAATTTTAAATGTATTCTCATTGTAAGTATACAATTACAAAAAAATAGAACATTATTACTATATTATTTGTCTATTGTCTAGTGATTCAATTAGATACCCATTGGACCATTAGACTGTCTATTGTGTCTATTGACTTGTCTATTGTCTATTCACAACCCTGGTATAATAGGAAATAGAAAACAGAAAATTATTTATATTATTGCAAAGTAATAATAACAAAACCCTGTTTAACGACGATCTAATATTATAAATAAATTATTTGTTTGTTTGTTTTAACCGTTTTATGTATCGTAAAAAAGGTATGACTAGTAGTAAAGTAATGGCGCAAAAAAATTGGCAGTCCCGTGACTAATCCAACAACGATGCATGGAATTTACTATACTATAAAAATTCCAAAAAAAATTTAATATGAATAACTTTTGATACACTGGTTCGTTTTTGATGAAATAACTACTAAAATGTTCGTCTCGATGAGACGATTCTGATGAACCCAAAATCATTAAAATCTAATCACAGGATCCCGAGATCATTGATGATTTGTGTCACTGCGGGTGTTTTAGCGAATCCTAAAACACCCGAAATGAAACAAATCATCAATGATCTCGGGATCCTGTGATTGGATTTTAATGATTATGGGTTCATCAGAATCGTCTCATCGAGACGAACATTTTAGTGGTTATTTCATCGAAAACAAACCAATATATCAAAAGTTATTCACTATTAATTTTTTTTTTGGAATTTTCAATAATAAATTCCGATATGCATATTTACGTTAATAAAATAATCTAAATTTTTTGTAAAAAAACTAATTTTCATTGCAGAAAATTTGTATGTTATACGTTGATCTTACACAATCAGATTGGGTGAAATCACGAGACTGCAATATCGTTATAATATAAAATATTATTAAAATACTGTCACGGATGATCTTGAAATTTATATCTATTTTATGTACAATTTTGAAATTGTTTTGGGTCTTTTTTTGTCGGTTTTGTTTTATGGTTAAGGTTAGAATTATTAGTTGAGACTGACATTATCCGATTTCACGATCATTCGCGACATCAAAAATTCCGAATCTTTAATATTTTGAAATGTAATCGGAGGATAATCGTTACTGTAATGGTATTTGATTGCAAAAATATAAACCTATATTCAGAATATATTACGAGCAGATTCATGTGTATGTTATTTTGAATACATATGCGTTTATCAGTGATCTTTTTCTTGGCGGCACAAATTTCTAAAACTTATAACGTAGTAAAATCTGCCAAGAATTCGACCATTAAATTTTTCAATGGCGCCATTCGGTATAAAATAATTGGATATTATGCATAATTTAAACTATTCGTGGTCGGATATGTTTCTTGTAAGTCCTTAATATATAGCAAACAAATTTGTTTAAGCTATTAATTGTAAGTACCATAATCTGTATATACAAGACAAGACCCGGGTCTGTTACGTTCCACCAAAAAATTAATTAGTAGAAAAAGAAAATAATTAGTAAAAAATGAGGGGAGGTCTGATATATGGAAGGATCTTGTATGTGATAGTTTACGGTAACTTCATGTATACATATTATTACAAAAAAAAAGACCAAGATAAAATATTATGGGCATTATCGTTGGATAATCAAGAAAAAAATTCTGCAATTTTTTTTTCCTGACTTTTCGTTATTATAGAAATAATTACTAGCAAGCAAAAAAAAAATCAATTTAATTTACAGAAACTGGTAACAAGGATTACCGTCATGGTTATGTTGTAAGTGTTGTATAACAAGTACAAAAAAAGGGATATATTTGCGTATTATGTACGTACGTAAACATGTTTCGAAATTACACCAATAGCATTTAACCATGCATTAAGATAAAAACCACATAACCACATGCATTTACTAAACCCGAATTTGTACACTTATACCGTTATATAAATACACTTTAAAAAAATCTTTCAAAATTCTTCACCTTTCAAACTTTTAAACGAAAGGACATAAATTCGGTCTTTATTTAAAAAAAAAAAGTCCTGGTGACTTATATTTAATTTACAACAAGATTCCACGCTCATTTTAATTCCCTTTCACATTTCACTTAAAATTTGTTTGGTCAGGAACTGACGAATTTACTTCAAAAAAAAAAAAACAATAATGGCATTTACGAAATTCTTGTTCAATATCATTATCGCTATCCTAATCTATACTTTAATCGCTCAAGCAATACCAATACATTATAATAAAAATTTAGATCACAATGTATTTGACATGATGTCGAATCCAGAAACATCAAAATCATCCACCTTTGAAGATGACATGTTATTTTAACTCGCCTTTTTGAAGAGGATTCGAAAGTATCAAGCAAGACAAGAGTCCTTTTGGAAGATATAACTTAAAGGACAAATATGTATATTCGTGAAGAAAAAGTCATTCAAAAAATGACATTGTATATAGCATCAAAAAAAAAAAAAGAGAAAAAAAAATTTTTTTTCATTATGAAACACACCCCAGATTCCTTCATCTCATTTTATTCCGGTTTGTTTCTTAAACATCATTTTTTTTCATTCTATGTTTATAAATTGCAACGAAAAAGTACATAGTATTATATTAATTTTTAAAAAAATTATATCATAAATAAACGTCAAAAGTTGTCATGTCAAATGTTGTCATCAAAATATAAATAAAGCTATTATTTGAAAAGTATATACTATGATTATATGCTAGTCAATTAATTTTCCAACGGTCTGCTTACAATTTTCTATATACTGTACTTACGAAAAAAAAATAAGATGTCATAATTTTCTCACAGGTTCTTACTATTTTTTTTCCTTTTTTTTAGCTAGTTCTCTCACGAAAACATTTTAGCTTTCGCAATTTCTATAAGAAAATTTAAGTTATAATACGTAAATGAATTTCAATGACTAAACTAAAATTATTGGTATCGAATAACATATTTTTTAATTTAAATTGCGGAATGAAAATCCCAATAAATATATCAATGAATTTAAGTGATTAACTAATCAATTCTTTGATAAACTTATAAGGTAACTTAAATGATAGGTTATACGAAATACTTAAAAATAATGTAATTTAAATGTTTCTCTCACTACGAATTATATTCACTTTCTTATGGTGCAAGCAATAGTCTATTTTCTTTTTATCTCTTACTTTTAGTTAACCTTTGGTTCTCGTAACATAAAAATTTTGAAAGATGACCAGTGTCGGACAGCTTAATATATCCACTTTTCATTTTTATTATTAAAGTATTATTAATTAAAAAAAAAAAGCGCCAAATTTAAGTAAGCTTTTTTACTAAAAAGCGACAAATTTAGAATTCAAATAATGTAATACAAAACTATACATATAGTAGATTAGGCGCCAAATTTTCAATTTATATATAAAGTTTAAACTATTACGTATAACACTACAGTATTTTAAAATAAAAGAAAATCCGCTTTCTGAAATACATTGTAGTTTAGATTATAAACTATTAATTTGAAAGAGGGTTTTTTAATTTAATAATAACATTTTTAAAATATAAATTAAAATTGGATATCTTAAGCTGTCCCATACTGTATAAAAAATATATAAAATCTTTCTATAGATATCTAAAAACAAAAAAAAACCACCCAGATAGTAAATATAGTCAAAAATTTTTTTCAAAATTTTGCAGAATTTGACTTGACCGGGTTATGAGAGCCAATTAAGTTGTATGGCCTTATGGATATGTTGCGAATGTGATAATATCCTTTATATGAAATACAAGTAATTCATAAAATTTATTTTTAGAAAATCTTATACGTATAATGACAAACCATATCCATTTCTATTGTAATCAAAATCACGTGTATATAACTTCCTCTTAGGTTATGAAAATACCATAAAGTCCTTACTAAGATTGGGAAACCTAAAATTTACAAGTAAAATTACATTATAGATTATTAAATATATACGATATATACTATACTATACATATTATTTCATTTGTTGTCCGGCGCGAAGCGGAAAACATTGATCGACAATGTCAAAGATTTTGCCTTTCTTGATCGACCCAAATTTACTCTATTATTCGATAAATAGACATCATGATTTGAGTATGCTTTTGTTTACAGATTCTCTGGTTATATGCATTTTTAATATCATTGGCTGTCCGTCCGTTTCCGAGCAGTAAAGCAATTTTTGACCATTTGACCCCTTTGGCGCGCGACCTCCAGATTGTTTCTTCTTCTCGTGATGAAAACGGTATCGAATTGGCTTTTTGAACTATAAATACATAATTTTTTATATTAAAGTTATATTTACTATTTGTTAATAAATGTAGTAAACAACTTAATAACATACTTCCAGGTTTAAGATGACTATCCCATCTTTCACGGCATTGCTTTGCACTTCTAGTCCCCATTAATTTTGCTATATTTCCCCATTTTCTAGCACCATATTTTCCTACTAGTTCTATTAACTTTCTATCTTCCTAAATATATTTAAAATATAATTGTGGTTAAAAATTTAAATTTAGATAATTTCTATTTAAAATTTAATTATAACGTTACATCTGTCGTGAATCTTTTGGTTGGATGCTATATATATGTATAATATATATTATGTTAATAAATATTTATATTCTCATGTTACGTCACCATACTAAAATGTAATTATATATTATTATACCTCATTTGAACGTTTTTTATTCTAAATTAAAACAACAAAAATACACGTTTAGATTTAATGTAATAATTTTATTTGATTTTCAAGATTTAATTGTAGAATTACTTACCTCTTTCATGAGTGTTGTCTCCTTATTAACACGCATCATTATTTCCTCGTTCGGTAATAACATCATAATTGTGCTTAACTATTCTTAATATGTAATTTTTTTTATAGGTTTTTTTTTTTTTAAATAGCTTAAAAGAATTTCTCGAACGATAAGATTACCAGGAGACGATGTTGAATGCATGATCTTTTTATAAATTTTCACTTCTAAAAAATCGTCTCGTGACTAATGGAACAAAGAAACTTTTATGAGTCACAAGATAAGTGATTAAACGCTATGTGTTTCTTGGTTTTGTACAATCCACGTTTCATCGCCAAGCATTCTTTATAGGTAAAAATTTCGAGCGTGACCAAACAAACGTAACAAGAAAGAACTTATTCGGGATGACGGAGTAATGACTCCTGTCAAAAAAAAAAAAAAAAAAAAAAAAAAAAAAAAAAAAAAAAAAAAAAAAAAAAACACACACAAATACAAATAAAAAATGACAGTTGCTGTATTAAACATTGCACAATTTATTCTATATATATAATTGCTAAATATCTATTCGGAGTCTTAGCATTTAATAAAAATACTAGTTCCTAATTTTCATTTGATCATTTAATGATTTCCATAAAAGATATAGTAAATGTTTAGTAAATGTTCCCATGACTTGGTAGCTTATATAACTACTTGTGTAACTAGGTTCTTTGAATATACATACTAACATACTGCGTTTTTGTACTGTACCATATCTGATATAAATACCTATAAAACGTACGTACGCACGTATTTACAATACAAAATTTCTTTGATCTATTTTAGTAATATGAAACATGACCAAAGCGAAACTATAAGTACCTGCTACTATATCACGGATCAATATCTGATATACAAGACGTACGTTTAAGTACGTACGTACGTACAATAGAATTCTTTCACGTGACGTTATTTGCACCTTGTTCACAGGACTAAACAAGACTAAACGAATTTTGAGCACATGAACATGTTTTACATATTTTAGAGCATATGACCAATATAAACTAACCATCTAAATACTATCTAAATAATAATTCACAATAATAAAAACCTGGATTTTTAGCTTCACCATTTTATATCATATGCCATTGTTTGCTTCACGTGAATTTTAGTCTGTTTTCTCATGGCAATTTCATTGGTTTTGGTTCGATGATAAATTCATTAATTTCATATACAAGTCATTTTCTTTGCGAATTCGTATTTTTTTTTTCTTTGTTCTCGTAAAAATCTTGCAAAAAAACAATTACACAAGATTAAAAAAAAAATAAATAAATAAAAATAAAAAAAAACGCGAATCACGTTAAAACCATTGTTATATATCAGATATCAATATACCATGCGTAAACGTGACGTAAACATTCTTAGATTATCGATTATCGATAAGTATCGGTAAAAATATTCTTTATGTTCTTTAGGAAAGCTTCTTGACAGTGACCAAATTGTGTCACAATAAATACACAAATATGATATGTGTTATTTAAGAAATTTCTTTTCATCTACGTACATGCATGAGTTTCTTTTTTGATCGATAGGCAAATTATAACCACAATTTTAAACTTAAATATGAATGAATTTTTTTTTTTAATGATTCATGATCATAATATTTGTTCATCAGATAATTTTGAAAGCTTTCATGAATTTCCTTTTTTAAAATCGTCGTTTTTGATCGCTTATGAATATTTTGAAATTGCTTATAAATAAATATAAAATTATTACTAAATTATAAACAAATCTTACTATAAAAAATAAAACAATACCGATTTCTGTTTATAACACATACTGTAGATTCCTTTTCCATTTTTAACTTTAATTCTTATTTTAGCTTACTAATTGCTTTAATTATATTATAAAATTTAATTGCTTTTAATCTATATTTATCTTATTGTGGTAGCTTTTATACTGAAATTGTCTTATGCTAAGAATTTTGTTAGATTTTTAATATAAAGTTTAAAATTTTTGGTCCTTTTTTAGGCCTAGTATTGTTACTCAAAAGTACTGTATAACTAACTCAGAAATTTTTGTAGATATTATAGATTTGAATGAAGACCCAAAAATTTCTGCATAAGTAAGCTTTACGGCGGTCCCTTCCGAAATTCTGGAACGTCACTGAATTTCTCGATTTTTTATTGGTTATTCTATGCATTAAGTAATGTATTATGTAATTGGGCCGGAATTATTCTAATCAGTGAGCCGCACCTTACTTATCTGTTATGGATCCTGGTACGCTGCGCAAATCATCAATATTGTTAATCTTTTCAAGTGTGGATCACTTTTTTAATGTGCGCTCCGTCCCTTCCGCACATTAATTTTAAACATTGATTCAAAGAGATCATTGGTATTCACTATGTTCATTTTTTCAAAAATTATGTCGTGAAATATATTGCAAACCCGATTTTCTGAAAATTCTGAAAACTAATAAGATTACTACCTGATATTCTTTATTATATAATTATGGTTTTGCAATCAAAGTGCAAAGTCAGCGGCGTAAAAAGTACAGCATATTCAATTTTTCATATAAAAGACATAAAATTCATCATTCAAAAGCATCGAGATCAAATGAAGATATATTAAATAATTCCGGGCACCTTACTAGAGATGAATCTTATATAACAAACATAAAACTTTAATTGTTTTTACAAACTAGTGATTATATTCTTTATTAAGGATGAAAGGAAAAAGACTGCCTATTTTTTTATTTATAATATCAATGAGATGTCTAACAAATCTTTGGAACGAATGAAAAGGTAATAAATTTTTACCGGATTCTCATTCAAATTACTAGTTTTTGAGAGGCAGCATACTGGAAAAACAAATATGGTTATTAATCTTATGTTGGGTAATGTTTGTTTAAAGGCAAAAAAGGTAATCGCTATATAAAAACGATGACCTAGTATTAAATAGGTAAACATTTCGATGCAATTAGTTTAATTAGTTCAAGCCGGTTATCAGATTTTTGTGAATTGCTCTGCCGAATCAAAGAAAGCTCGATATCAAGAAAATTCACATACCAATGAGGAAAACCATATTGACAGCGAGCAATTGCTAAAGTGCTCAATCCGTTAAAATTCACGCCACCACTTCCTACAATATGTCGACAAGAACGACTTATGTCTGGCCAGGTACTCCGTTTCAACAATTTGCTATTAGAGTATCGTTGAATCTGCTATTGTTCCATTGGATAAAGATAGCAGGTTCGTTGGTTTTCATAATTTTTGTCACTCCAAGAATCAATTTTAGCAGTATTCTCGTTTTAAAGGAAATTCGGAGGGAATCAAAGGTTCTAAAAAAGAAAAAACAGAACCCACTTATACGGAATATCACAAGGATGTCTTTTGGACAATTTTTAACGGTATTATCAGCTTTAACAATTTGTACAAGGCTGAAAAGCTGTCCAAACTGTCCGAAACATGTCCAATTTCCAACACTGGTGTAGTCAATATTTACTTATTTTCTCGACTAGTTTTCATTTTTGTTGTTTTTTATATTTAAATAGCTTTAATAATTTGTTTATTATTTTCGCAATAACAATATAGAAGTTTGAAAGAGTTTTGAACTCACAAGAAAATTTCAGCAATTAATGTAATGTAACGCAAAAATATTATATTTTATGTGATTAGGCCAATGCAAAGTTTTTTTTCTTGATTTTCATTAACAAAATAAAATTTATGACCCGACGACCCTAATTTTTAAAAAAAAATATTAGTTTATGGCAAAAAAAAAATTAATTGTGATAATCATTTATCGGTAAATCGAAAAAAACTGCAACTTTCTTTTTTTTTTTTTTTTTTTTAGAGTTAGAGAGTCTCTCAAAATATCTCTCAATGTGATGACTAGTGACACAAGTACTACTATATTAATTGAAGTAATCCTTTACTGAAGATTTAATGCGGATATTAAATTTTAGCCAATCAGAACAACTCTATGATAACTTTTTTTTTTTTGTCGTAATTTTACGTCAGTAAATTGCATTTACGTAAGGTTTGTAAGTTATATGTATAAACTCAAAATAACAATTTATAAAATTTGGCCTAAATTGTACTATGATTTGGTTTTAATTGGTCCAAGTTGATGTTAATGATGGTATAAATTGTCACATGATTTGACCAACTTTAATACCTATATTTTAACTTACAAGTAAGTTATAACAACCCTACTTACTGACTAAGCTATTTTCCACTCATCAAAAATTGAGCCCTGAACTATTGCTATAATTTAAAATCACACTCAATGAATTTCGGCGAAATTGCAACAAGAATCGCTTAAATAATTTCAATTAATCGAAATGGTGTATAATATTTCGTTCACTACCAAATCATGTTGAAGAACTGCTTAATTCACTGGAAGCCCACTGGAAGCCACTGGAAGCTCACTGGAAGCAAATTAATAGTGTTACTGGAACGTTTACGCCATTAGAAGGCGAAAAATTTCCCACTGGAAGGAAAATTAACACTGTCCTAGAGTGCTCTTACACGCTTAAATTATAGGTCGGAGATCAATTTTTAGTTATGGAAAATAGTTTAGTCAGCCAAGTGAGCGATGAATAAAAAAAAACAATTTTAAGCAAATTTTCTATAAGGATTAATTATAGTACTAGCTACAAATTTTAATTTCAATATTTTATAACCTACTAGATTAAATTCGATAATTATATTATATTATGTATATAAAAAAGTATATTAGCCTAGTAAAATTGTTAGCTATTCTTTATTCTATAAACTAATACAAGCAAACTTGTTAAAATGCTAATATAATTAAGAGAATTACTATTTGTACACTAGTGTGTACACACGAGGTATTGTTATTTCAAAATTTCGATTATGAAACCACATTTGGCTTTAACAAAAAAAAATTCCTTGCAAAATTTTGGTATAAACTATGTCTCACCCCAATCCCAAACCTCACCCTTACCCTAATTATAAGTAAGTGGTTTAATTCTTTTGTTTAATTGGCATTTTTGGATTTGACAATTAATACCCGTCCCGTGTGTAAACACGTGTGTAAATTTAGAAATTTTCTAAAATTAGTTTTTTTATGTATAAAAAAATTAAAGTTATATATAAACTAAAAATAGATAATTTTAAAAAGATTTTTTTAAAAAATCTTTCTATAATTTTATTTTAGTTTTAGTTTTAACTATAATTTTAAAACAATATTATACTTACAACAACTATTATTATTATAGTTATTTTTTATATAATTATAAGTTGGATATATAAAAATTTGTTTTAAAAATATGCTTATAAATAAGTTGCATTATATAGAGGTTTTTTTTATAAATTAAATTATATTTTGGCCTAAATAGAAATATAATTACATACAATATAATTATTTTAGAAATAACTATATAAAAAAATAACTATATAATTTTAGTAATTTATTAATAAAAATTAAAACTTGTATTAAAATAAGTTTTTTTATAGATGAAGATACATATATTTTAAATTTTTAAAAAATTTTATAATTAAGTTTTAAAACAAAAACTTTAATTTTTTATTATATCAAAGTTTTTAAAAAATTTTTATAATAAAATTAATAAAATACTGTAGAACTAATATTATTTTAAGTTTTTTTTAAAGGAAAAATAAATTTGTCGCACCCATGACATGTTGCACCCCTGCTTTGACCAATCAAATTGCACGATTTTATAGGCAAAAAAATTTATTTTTTAAAAATTTAAAATTTTACTTAATAAAGTGTAAAATATATATAAAATAGCATGTTATATAACCTTTTCTAAGTCATAAAGATAAATTAGATTGTCTTAGTAAAAAAATGTTTTATAAGAAAAATCAAAAATTTCCAAAGTTAGCACATATAAAAGTTTTTTTTTACTAAAACATCTACCTTTTTAACTTAGAAAAAGTTGTTTAGCATAAAATTTTATATGTAAAACTTAAATGTAAATATAGATTATATTAGTAAAAAAAAATTTATATGTGCAAACATTCAAAATTTTTGATTTTTCTTATAACATGTTTTTTTTACTAAGACAATCTATCTTTATGACTTAGAAAAGTTGTTCAAAATAAAATTTTACATTATATGCTTATTTATTTTTATATTTTACTATGGTGCGCCAAGTCACTTCTCATCAAAAATCACGTATATTTTAATAAATTTATAAAATCTTAAGTTTTAAATATTTTTTAAAATGTAACCAATAAAAACTATTGTTTTTCATTAGTACTATTCAAATTATCGGTTAGAATATTTAAAAAAGTTTATAAAGTTATACAGTACCGGTATGTGTTTAAGGCTATTATGTTTTCAAAATTTTGGCCTTTAATATAAAAAAATTAAAAATTTTTTTTTATATTTTTTTTATCCAATCAGAATTACCATAGTATATAACGTATTCTAATTGGCTAAAAAGCATTTATATATACCCAAATTTGGCGCATTTGATGTGAAGTGACTTGGTGCACTATAGTAAAATTTTTAATTTTTAAACTTAAAATTATTTGTCTACAAAATTGTGCGATTTGATTGGTCAGAATCAGGATGCGACAAATTTCTATTCATTCCTATTTTTAAAATTAGTTTAGATTTTTGTTAAAAATTAACTATATATAAAAATAAATATTATTTTTTATTTTATTTTTTTTTATTTTTTAACAGTTTTGCTAGTATTTTATTAATGAAAAATATAGAAAAATCTAATAATGATATTGTAGCACTCCTGATAAAAAATCCAATATTATCCAGTTACTTCAAGAGTCCTAGAATTTGTTATACTATTTTACTAATAAAGTAAATAAACTTTGTCAGCTCTATCAAGAGCAAACTAAATTTTTCTTTAAATTTCTCTTATCTAGCAACTATGGTAGGGATAATAATATCCAAACAATTATACAAAAAAAAGAAAAACAAACCAAAAATATAAGAAGAATAAAAAAAAGAGAGAATACTATTACTATAAATATAATAAAAACTAAAATAGCCAAAAATTTTATTATATAGCATTTCTACTATATATTAAAATAATATTCTAATTAACTTTATAATTTAGTAAAAGTATCTATTATATTAATTAACTATATATACAGGCCCTTGAGCATCTAGTACAGAAATATCCATTACACAATTTAGCAAAAACCCCTGTAATTTGAGAAGCAAAAAAATAGTTTTTGGCAATTATCTTGGTATTCAGTAGTCCAATTTGAATAAACGTTTTTTTTAAATGAAGCTCTTAGTGAAGTGCATCTAATAAAAAAGTTAATTCAATTCTGATCACTTGATTAGAAGTTATTTAAGGGTAGGGTGAACGTAAAACATATTTCATATAATCTAGGTGGTATATTAGAATTTTATATAGTAAATAAAAAAATGCTTTTGATAAATTTTTTTAAGATCTTGACCAATTTGTATAAAATTTTTATAATAGGTAGTTTTAAATAGTTTGTTTATAATAATGAAGTTGCGCAATATCTATTGCTTTAAAAAAAATCAACTTTACATATAATTAAATTTTTGTAAGATGATATGATTTTTGTAGGTTATACAAAGAATTGATTGGTCAGATCATATGATATTTACATGTAAATCATATAATATCATATAAATTGGTTACACAAAGTTGATCTACAATCGATTTTATATGAAATTGAAAATTTGTATACCCTACCCTTAAGTAAATATAGTTTTGTCAATTTTAGTAAATTAGATCAAAATTGGCCAAAATCCAGTTATGGCCTATATGAAAGATGTTTAAGGTCCTATATATCTGATATACTGTATTAAATTTGCTTTTATTTTTTAAAATATTAGTTCGTATTTTAAATATTGATTAGAAAATAGTAAAAAAAAAAATTCATAAAAATATTTTTAGTTACAACTAAAAAAGTTAATAGTTTAATAATCAGAGTTTTTTTTAATATTAAGATGAGATTTTGTTTTTTCTTTATTAATAATTTGTAAAAATGCCTCTAGGGGCTTCTTTGAACATAGTCTAATTATATTAAGCAATTTAACACTATCCAATTACAAATTTTTCAAAAGTAGGACTCAGACTAATTTATCTGTAACCTAAACCTTCTAGAGTGATTAAAACTTAACTAAATTTGAATTTTTTGTAAAAATGGTATAATAGTATAATTGGAGTTCTTATTACTTTGTAAAATTAAAAATAATTAAAAATGATTTGTTTATTGTATTATATAGAATATATTTTTGAAAAACTACAGTACAGAATAGCAAAAGGTATCTACTTTTTATTTTATTATTAAAAAAGCATCAAATTTAGATAAAAATATTAAGATGCAGCAAATTTAAAATAATATAACACAAAAATAATTCATTTTTATTGGCTTATGCATGTAAATCAGCACCAAATTTTGATTTATATATAAAATAACAAAAGCTGTCCTGCACTATATAAAAATATAAAGTGTTCTCAACTAAAAGGACTATAAGTTTTGACATAATTGACTTTTTTTAATTATAAATAAAAGTTAATTTGTATAATAAAAAATCAAAATGTTGTAAAAAGAAAAATTACATGAGGCTGAATATAGCCAATATACTACAAGATTAACTGATAGTCACCTACTGTCTTTAACCAATCAAAATCATGAAATTTGATTAATCCTGGATCAGTTTGAAAATTAAACCAAATAATTAAATTCAAATATCTCAAAATAAAATATATGTAAAAATGAGCACTTTTAGTTGGAAACACTTTATATTATATACAATTAATTAGCAAAATTATAAAAATTTTATTTGCAATAGCATAATTTTTTTTATTTAATAAAATAATTTATCAAGTACTATTGCTTTTTTTATTTAATAAATAGTATTAATTTTGATTATATCAATTTATCTGTTATATAAGATTTGGAATATTTAGCAAATCTTAGGGGTGTGAACTTCCCCAGGATCGCCACCAAATTACTAATAAAATTTTTTCGATCACGTGAAATTATCCAATAATAAATCATGCCTTGGTGTAATGTAACACGATCATGAAGATCAAAACAAAATGTTTGTCTTCAAAAAATTTCTCTTTACTCAAAATTTTGCTTAAGAAACCGCTTTTCATGTTCTAACAAAAAAATTCCTTAGGTAATTTTACAATATGCCAAACCTTTCTAACCCTAATTATAACCCTAATTCTAACATAAACGAACTCTAAAGAATTTTGTCGCTATCACGTGATCGAAAAAAAATTGGTGGCGATGCTGGGGAAGATAGGGGCGTGCCATTTATCACGTGATTTATACCATAGATACATGGGTCAGGGTAGTGATCACGTCTATATATAATATATATAATATATATATTAAATTATATACGGTATATAATTTATATATAATATATACATTATATATATTATTTAATATTAAGTAACTTTTTTTCTACTGGTCCGTTTTGGATGATTTTACTACCAAAATGTTCGTCTCAATAAGACGATTCTATCAAGCCCAAAATTATTAAAATCCAATCACAGGGTCACAAGATCGTTAAGGTTTTGTATTATTATATATATAAATTTTAATATATAATATATATATATTCAATAATGCAAAACCTTAGCGATCTTATGACACTGTGATTAGATTTTAATGATTTTGGGCTTGTTGGAATCGTCTCATTGAGATGAACATTTTGGTAGTAAAATCATCCAAAACGGACCAGTAGAAAAAAAGTTATTTAATATTATATATATTTATATAATATATTATAAATATTAGTCATTATATTAACCAATCAGAATTGAGATTAGGGTGATCACACCATACATGGATGGGGTGGCTATTAAGTAAAAAATATTACGTGATAAATGGCACGCCCCTTAGTAGAAATAATAGTTTTTATTTTAAATTATACAAAATATTAATTTTTTTTAAAGCTTTTTTAAAATTTTTAGTAAAAAAAAATTTTAATAATATGCTCTATATTATTTTTTATTAATAATTTTGATATAATATACAAATAAAATTTAAATATTTTTTTGAAAATATTGAAGGTATTTATTAGCATTAAATATAATAGTTCTGCTATTTATTTTGCTGTAGTTATTAGTACATTTAGTATTTTATATTTTTATTTTCAATTTAAATGATTTTAATTATAATTTTTTTTCAATATAAAGTAGTTTGTTTTAAATATTATTTTGGAGCAAATTGAAATTTTGTTTAATTAGTTTATAGCAGATTTTAAAATAACTATTAACAAACAAATAATTGAAAATACATATATAAGCCCATTGCAAAATTAGCATTTGGTCCACAATGTAGATCAAATACAGTACCCCAACAAACAACATTCTGACTATTCAAATCTAGATGAGTTTTGACCATTCTAGTAGGTTTAGATTACAGATAAATTAGTCTGAGCTTTTATTCTTGAATGTAATTTATATGTATTTGTTATTGTACAATTTAAGTTGTTTATATATTATTTCTTAAACCGTCCGGTTTAGCAGGCAAATTTGCCTGCTAGAATTTTTAATGATTTTTAAAATTTGGTTCTGATTTATTTTTATTAAAAATCAAGTTATTTTAAAGTTTTTTTTTAAATAATAACTATGAATATAGATTATATTTTAATGATTTTAATTTTTATATTTCTACAGAAAAAATTTAAATTGACTATAAGCTAAAAAAAATTTGAAATTTTTAAAAATTTTTGATTTTTAGAGATTTTATTTTTGACCATTTGACAAACTTTTTAAAATTCTAAGAATATGTCCCCAATAATTTTGATACAAATTATAGATTAAGTTATTATAAACAACTTTTATTATAAAAGTTTTTATAATTTTATAATTAAAATTTTAACTTTAATTAATAGAGAAAAAATTTTTTTTTTTTTTAGAAACATATAAAAATTTGAAAATTTTTAAAAATTTTTGAAAAAATTTTATAGTAAAAGTAAAGAATTGGCTATATTTGAGCCAAGTTTTCTTTTATATTCAAATATATATATAATTAAAATTTTAATAGATATCAATTAACAATATGCTAAAGTTTTATTTTAGCTTAGTAATAGGGGGACATATTCTTAATAAAATTTTTATTAATTTTAAAAAAACATGTAAAAAAAAAATTCTAGCAGGCAAATTTGCCTGCTGGACGGTTTAAGGGATATGTAACTACTTATATAAATTACCCAATAAAAATATAAGCAAGGCCTCACCTTAAAAAAAATTTCCAACTTTAAACAGTCTTTAAACCCATTTTTCACTTAGTAAAAGGTTTAAGAAAATGCATTTTAACCTTGGTCAAGTAGAATTACCTGCAGAACAAGTTTACTTAGAAGCCCAAAGCAGGTTATCTTGACAAAAAAAGGGGTTTATATTGAAACCCCAAAAATTTTAACTTTAGCACATAGATAACCCATTTATATTTTTATTTTCAATTTAAATGATTTTAATTATAATTTTTTTCAATATAAAGAAGTTTTTTTAAATATTATTTTGGAGCAAATTGAAATCTTGTTTAATTAGTTTATAGCAGATTTTAAAATAACTATTAACAAACAAATAATTGAAAATATATATATAAGCCCATTGCAAAATTAGCATTTGGTCCACAATGTGGATCAAATACAGTACCCCAACAAACAACATTCTGACTATTCAAATCTAGGTAAGTTTTGACCATTCTAGTAGGTTTAGATCACAGATAAATTAGTCTGAGCTTTTATTCTTGAATGTAATTTATATATATTTGTTATTGTACAATTTAAGTTGTTTATATATTATATGTAAGGGGCGTGCCATTTATCACGTAATATTTTTTACTTAATAGCCACCCCCATCCATGTATGGTGTGATCACCCTAATCTCAATTCTGATTGGTTAATATAACGACTAATATTTATAATATATTATATAAATATATATAATATTAAATAACTTTTTTTCTACTGGTCCGTTTTGGATGATTTTACTACCAAAATGTTCGTCTCAATGAGACGATTCTAACAAGCCCAAAATCATTAAAATCTAATCACAGGGTCATAAGATCGCTAAGGTTTTGCATTATTGAATATATATATATTATATATTAAAATTTATATATATAATAATACAAAACCTTAACGATCTTGTGACCCTGTGATTGGATTTTAATAATTTTGGGCTTGATAGAATCGTCTCATTGAGACGAACATTTTGGTAGTAAAATCATCCAAAACGGACCAGTAGAAAAAAAGTTACTTAATATTAAATAATATATATAATGTATATATTATATATAAATTATATACCGTATATAATTTAATATATATATTATATATATTATATATAGACGTGATCACTACCCTGACCCATGTATCCATGGTATAAATCACGTAATAAATGGCACGCCCCTAACTACTTATATAAATTACCCAATAAAGATATAAGCAAGGCCTCATTTTAAAAAAAATTTCCAACTTTAAACAGTCTTTAAACCCATTTTTTACTTAGTAAAAGGTTTGAGAAAATGCATTTTAACCTTGGTACAAGTAGAATTACCTGCAGAACAAGTTTACTTAGAAGCCCAAAGCAGGTTATCTTGACAAAAAAAGAGGTTTATATTGAAGCCCCAAAATTTTTAACTTTAGCACATAGATAACCCATTTTTCTTACAAGGTAACCTTCTTTGACCAACTAAGTAAAGTTGTTCAGGCATTTTTTTACATATACCCATTATCTTAAAATTAGAAAATATTTGTTTTTGGCGATGTTACATTTTTGTTTTGTGCAAAATTAACAAAATTTTAATTTGATTTTTAAGCTAATTTTTCTTCTCCCCTTGTTCTATATTCCCAAAAAATTTAATTTTAAGTTAATAAGATCAAGGAGAATCTTCTAACTCATAACTATAGTAAATTTATATATTTTTATTATAATTTTTATTATAGACAACATTTGGACCATTTTTTAAGGACATATCCTATGACTGCTAATATTATGTTCTTTTTCAATAAGTATTAATAGGTAAAAATTCGAATTGAATAATTTCTCATTGTATTTGTTTATAACTCCAGTAGCATGCTGGCGTGGGTTCTGGCATGCTGGGTAGAAGGTGGCTTTTGGTGGCAGGTAAACTATAATTTATAATTATTAAACCAAATTACATATTTATATCAATATAATAAACTTATAATTTTTATTTTTTTAAAAAGAAATAATTTATCGGTTCGTCGAATCTGTGAGTTTTTTATGTGGCTTCTAAATGGTAAGATAATTTTCAATATTTTTTTAAAAATTATGCATATATGAGCCTTGCTGGAGATATATACATATAAAAATATAAATATATAAAATATAAACGTTAAACAAATATAAAAAATAATAATAGTCATGGAAATAATTTTTATATATAGAAAAAGAATAGTATTATAGATATTTTTAAATTTTTTCTTTTAAATTATTGTTACGAATATTTTTTACATTTTTAATCATTTTGTGTAAAATTAAGATACATTTTGAAGTGACAAACAATTGTTCTATTGTGGTATTGTAAAAGATTGTGTTTTTTTTACTAAAGATTTAATAATATATTTTATTTTTATAAATTTGTTGTGCTTATTAAAACAATCGTGCAATTTACAATTAAATAATAGTAAATTAGATGAAAAAATAACGTAATAAAGAGGTTACAGGGTAATCTTTTAATTATTTAATTTAATCTAATGAGTAGTAACCCAATTTCAATAGCAGCCGGTTTTCATAATATAAGTCTTTTGTAAAATTCTAATAAACCTTCATTAAATTCAGTTTAATTATGATTTAAATTCGTTTAAATTCAGCCCAATTCGGTTTTTAGATTTAAACCAGTTCTGACCTGCTTTAATACTGTACCACATTCACAATACCTTTCAACCTAAGTTTAGTCTTTAAAGATACAAATTAAATTATTACTATTTACAAAATTATAAACCAAATTTATCAGTTGTATACATATTGGAGTTTTCAGTAATATCAAGATTCATTTAAGCAGAATCAGCTTAATCTTAAAATGAATTAAATATTTTTAAATAGATTAAAATAAATAAATTAATATAATTTATCAGTTGTATACATACTGGAGTTTTCAGTAATATCAAGATTCATTTGAGCAGAATCAATTTGATCTTGAAATGAATTAAATAAATAATAATATTTTTAAATAAATTAAATAAATAAATTAATCTAATTTATCAGTTGTATATAGTGCTCCGAATCGGGTCGGGTCAACCCGAAACCCGACCCGAAATTTCAGGTCGGGTCGGGTTCGGGTCGGGTTCAGGTTGAGAATTAACCCGACCCGACCTGAATTTTTATATAGATTTTCTTTAGAATAGCGGTTATCATAACCAATCGGGATGCAGGATCAGGTGTAACATGAAATCGAAATGAAACAAGATTTTTTTTAAACAATCGCTTCTAACTTAAAATTTTGACTATGAAACTATACTTTTTTTTTAACAAAAAAAATTCCTTGCAAAATTTTGGGTTAGAGAGTGAGGGTCTCTAGTTATTGCATCTACCAAAAGCTAATCCTAATCTTAGTCCGGCCGTTAATTGTTTTGTTTAATGTAAAATCAAAACAAACAAAATAATTGGTCGATCAGGGGTGACACAATGAATAATAATTTTTTTTACATCAAAGGTTACGCAATTTTTTCCTTTTTTTTTTTTTTTTT
>QKWP01001198.1:61091-72255 GCA_003550325.1 Gigaspora rosea | reverse complement strand
TTTTTTTTGTCATTTTTTTTATAATAATATATAATATATGTAATATTTAAAATATAATATATAATAAAAAAATAAAATTTTATATTAAATAGCGAAAACTTGTGAATATTGTATAATTAATAAATTAAAATATTATATAATAATAATAAATAAAAAAAAATTTATAATTAAATTGTGAAAACTTGCAAAAACCTGTAAAATGTTCAAAAAGCATGATTATGTGAATATAATAATTATTAATTGATATCATATTCGATATAACCGGATATATATCGATTACTATCACTATCATTAGTAATCGATAGGGTATTAACCGGATATTAATCGATTACTATAACTATCGATAGTAATCGATAGGGGTGTTGATAATCGATATATATCTTACCGGTTAGTAATCGATATATATCTATATATAAAATTTGCCAATGATGAGCGAATATTAGGAATATAATAGTTTATTTTTTTTATAGCTAACTGTAGGATGAGCGAAAATAAGTGTTTAGGGTAGTTTTTTGTATATAGTAATAGAATTAGATGCGATAAAGTGCGAAAGTAGTTTAAAATATTTGTAATAATATAAAAATAATATGTAATATATAATAAAGTATATAATATTAATTAAATATGTATATTTAATAAATAATAAATTTATTTTGTGTACCTGGGATGGTATATAATTAGTAATCATAGTGATAATCAGTGTTTTTTTTATTTTTATTTTTGTATTTCTATTTCAATATTTATTAAATATTCTTCTCTTTAGGCTGTAGGTAATTTCGTCATTGGCATTGCCGTTCTGGGCATCGTCATACTCGGTATCATAGTTCTTAGCATCATAGTTCTGGTGTTGTCATCATTACAAGAGCAATTGTTATTGGAACTAATGGCAGCATGTGCAGGTAATTTGTCGTTGACGTCATTCCCTTTGGTGTCACTGTTCTAGTGTTGTTACTACTAGAATATGGAGTTTTCAATTTTGGTGTTGTGTTTTTCATATTGTTGTTGATAGAATCATCATTAGTGGTGCGTGATGTGTTGTTAGTACTGACATTCCAGTGGGTTTCTAGTAACAACACTAGTTAGGATAATTGCATTGGATTTTGTTGCTCCAGTTCTTGAGGTATTCGTAAAAGTGTAGTTTTTTTTTATTGTAAACACATTTACAATAATTAACATTTTTTTTCTTTTGATCATTGTATATCGCTTTTCTGGTCTATTTGAAAATATATCTGTTGGTCATTATTGGAGTCATGAAAAAATTTTCGTCATTATTATTGGAGCAGTGTACTTCATAGCTGGTGTTTGTTGTCTTTATTAGAGTCGCGAATATTCGTCATTTGTAGACACTATTTTTAATGTTATTTTGTTTATTAAATGGTGTCATTATAATAATATCTTCACGAATAATGATACAATTAGTTTGAAATTTAGGGTTAGGGTAAGTGATTAAGTTAGAGGTTAGAGTTAGGGTTAGGATGAGCGATTTAGTTAGCGATTAGGGTTAGGGTTAGTGTAGGCTTTATATTAATTGTATTTTTTTTGCGAGAATGTAATCAAACATTATAATTTTATTAATAAAATTGATCAATCTGATATGCAAATCGTGTAATGAAAATTTTTAGTTACATAATTTATAGTTTTATTATTTTAAAATTTCTAGTGATATTATAACTGTATATTGCTTACTATTATTTACATTATAGTAAGTTAGTGGTACCCAAAAAATTTTGCTTTTTGTGTACTCAAGCTAATTCGATAATTTGGATTCAGACCTCAGATCGAACCTTCAAAGCATTAATACTAGCTTAGTACTGCTAGTGTACTGCTTATTAATATTATAGCAACAATTACAATCCAAGCAATTTTACTTGGTATATCGGTTAGCAGATTTTGGTAATTTCAGGCAAAATTATTTGAGTCAGAATAACTTATATTACACAAAATACAAAAATTTTTGGCTACTATTTGCATTATCAATTTGTTTACAATTCAACATAACTATTTAGGGATTGGAAACTGTTATTCAGTTAACCGCATATAATCGTTTATTTATTTTATACGGTTAAATGGTAAACAATTTTGTAAATGATTAAAAACCATTAACTTATTTGCTTAACTTAAATTTTATAAGATTAATCATTTAATATTCGTTTAATGACTCACATAGAGACAAGCAAATATACATGTAGTAACAGGCAAATAGCATGTATAAATGATTAATAAGTAATTAAATGGTTATATAATTAAACTGTTAAATTTAAGTGATTAAATGATTATACAATTATTATTCATGAGTGGTTCTAAACCCTATAACTGTTAAATATGTATAACTTATACAGTATATAAGTTATAATAAATTATATATAAAACCATAGCACTATAGTGCTATGGCGTTATAATGCTATAGTGCTATAAAATAAATCCCATAAAAAAATATAAAATTTTATATTAAATTGCGAAACCGTGTGAAATATTGTGAAAACCTGTAAAAAAGCATAATTATGTAAATATGTATATCGTTTAGAGTATAGACATTTATCAGATGATTTCCACCTCTTAAGAGGGTACCCCCACCTGATACTAAACTAGCCAATCAAATTCAAGCAAATAATATATAATGACCGGACCCAGTTTGGTTCAGATTTGGTATGAAGTATGCCAGCTAGTCCAAAGAAAATATGTTTTTATGTATTTTTTTGGTGCTGAACAAGTTTATTTAGTGCATTAAGTTAGAATTAATTAGTAAAATTTTGTGAATCATAAGATTTTATAGAATTTTATTAATAAAATTTTATAAAATCTTATAATTCACAAATTTTTACTAATTAATTCTAACTTTATGCTCTAAGTAAACATGTACAGCATTTAAAAATACATCAAATCGGCATAATTGGTTTTATTTTACTTGAAATTTAGATAATAGATGCATAATTTTGGATTTTTGATCAAAAAAGTCAAATTTAAGCATCTTTTCTCCAAATTACAAGTAAAATAAAAACAATTATGCCGATTTGATGTATATTTAGGTGCTGAACAAATTTACTTAATGCATTAAGTTAGAATTAATTAGTAAAATTTGGCGAATAATAAGATTTTATAGAATTTTATTAACAAAATTTAATAAAATCTTATGATTCACAAAATTTTACTAATTGATTCTAACTTCATGCACTAAATAAACTAATTCGGAAACTAAAAATACATTAAATTGGCAGGATTGTTTTTATTTTACTTGAAATTTGGAGAAAAGATGCTTAAATTTGACTTTTTTGATCAAAAATCCAAAATTATGCATCTAATATCTAAATTTCAAGTAAAATAAAAACAATTATACTGATTTGATGTGTATTTTTTTAAATGCTAAACATGTTTACTTAATGCATAAAGTTAGAATTAATTAATAAAAATTTGTGAATTATAAGATTTATAGAATTTTATTAATAAAATTCTATAAAATCTTATTATTCACAAAATTTTACTAATGAATTCTAACTTAATGCACTAAATAAACTTTTTCAGCACCAAAATATGCATATAAATATATTTGAACTCAGACCAATCTACAGACTTCGGACCAGACCCAGACCAAACCATAATTAAGCCTAAGTCTAATTAACCATAATTAAGTCTAAGTCTGATTAAGCAATTTCTCAAGAATTACTAATCCAAATTGGCTAAAATTTTAATATGTTGTAGCCAAATATAATTTATATCTTTAAAAATTTTTTATCTAATTTGGATTAGCAATTGTAAAAAAAATCATTGCTAGAGATTAATATAAAATATAATTTTTATATTTTTAATTATTATTATTAAAAATTTTATATAGTTATTTTGAGCAATTTTGATTGGCTAATAATCCTATATTATATAGCACCTGATAATCCCTCTGACCTTCTCCCCTAAAAAATCAGGTGATAAATGTCTATACCCTTATTTATTTTTTAAAAAATTTTAAAAATTTGCTAAAATTTGCAAAATATTGCAAAACAGTGCAAAAATATCAAAATATTACCTCTTGCGTGCATTAGTTTATTGATCTGTATGAGTACATGACCCCTATAGGGGAGGGTAATTTGCATTGTTTTAGTCTATTTTGCAATATTTCACAATATATTTTGAAATATTTTGAAATAATAACTGTAATATTACCGTAATATAACATAATATATTACGTAATATACCACATTGATTGTAAGATTTTTGTAATATTACGGGCTGTAATATCTTATGTAAGATTTCATATATATAATTCGCTGATGACTTTAAAAAAGCATTTTTGAAAATTTAAAAATTGTTTAGTGAAATTAGTTGTGTGTTCTTGCAAAGTGTCGAAAGACTGAGTTGGTTTGCACAAAGTGTCAAAACATTATTAGATTTTTTGCAAAGTGTCAAAAAGTTAGAGTTGGAGTTTTTTGTAGAAATAAAATAAAAAAAATTAAAAAATAATATATAAAAAAAAAAAATTAAAAAACAAAAAAAACCTAAAAAAAAATAAAACAAATCCAAAAAAAAAAAAACAAACTGAAAACTAAAAAACTAAGTAAAATTGATAGAAGATCTAAATTCTAAACAAAAAAAATACAAAGAACTAATCTAATCTTGTAATATAATCATCGAAATATTTTAAAAATATTAGTCAAACACACTTGGTATGATCCAAGCTACAGATCTACAGATCCAGCTTGGTTTCCCAGTCCTAAAATATTTTGAAAGAATTCAAAATATTTTAAAAATATTAGATCTAAAATATTTTAAAATATATTTCGAATTATCTTGTAGTGTGCAAGCTCTTTTGAAATATTTTGCACATATAAATTTGCAAAAATTGGAAAATTGCTAAAATTGAAAAAATATCAAAATTAGCGTAAAATGGATTTTTTTTTGGTTTGTAAGAAAATTGTAAACTTACATAAAATTTTCACGCAATTTACAATTTACTTACACATCATAAGAAAATCATAAATTTATATAAAAATTTTACGTATGTTTACGATTTTCTTATGCACCATGAGAAAATCGTAAATTTACATAAAAATTTTATGTAAGTTTATGATTTTCTTATGGTGCGTAAAAGAATTGTAAACTTATATAAAATTTTTACGTAAATTTACAGTTTTTTTACATAGTGTAAGACTTGTACAGTTTTACACAAAATTTTACTTAACTTTATAATTTTCTTATGTACTGTAAAAACTTACAAAAGTTTACGCATATATATTTTTTGTTGATGTACTAGCTGCCCAAGTATCATTCTTTTTTTCTGAATCGCCCTTGTAACTTGCTGCATCTTGCTTTTGACAATCTCTGTACAATATTCTTTTTCCTCCTGTTTTGACCAAATCCCCAGGTACCTTATAGCTTTTTTCTTTTTCTTTGCTTTAATGATGGCTTCTCTCATTTGTATATCGTCCTTTTTATGCGAATTGGCCTTCTTGATACTTGAATTAATAATGATTAGCTCAGACTTGTTACTATTTATTTTTATATTGTTAATTTCAAAAAATTTTTTTGCTATTTTAATTATTTCTAATATTTCACTTTTGGACTTTGCTAGTCATACTATATTGTCAGTATATGCCAGAGTTGATTGTTTTCACTTTGTCATATTAAATTTGAGTTCATAAATGTTTGTAGGCCAATCAACTTGGATCTTGTACCTAAGTCTTCTTTGTTTTGAATCACTATTAGAAGAGAGTCATAGAATATTTGCCAGACCAAAAAAGAAATTACTTCTTCCTAGTCTATACCATCAATAGTCTAGAGCTTTGTTGTATTCTCTAGTCCTGTGATTACTTCTATTTATATTTGTTAAACAGCTCTATGATGAAAGAGATTATGCTCTTTGGAATTTTTATTTTGCATATAACCAGTCTTAACATTTTTAGACTAACTGAGCTGAATGCTTTTTTTATGTCCTAGAAAGCAATCTATAACTCTTTTTCTTGCTCTTTTGCATTTTTGACTATATTGTTAATTATATAGATTAGTGCTGCTTTACCGCCTTCTGGTAGTTTAGCAAAGTTGAACTTATACAAAATATCTCTTTCTTTTAATATTTTATATAATCTCATTGTCAAAACTTTTATTGCGTATTTTTTTATGACTTCGATAAGAGCTATTGGTCTTATGTTGTTTAGATTATAGTTCCAGTTTTTGTTTTTTGGAATAGGGTATAGCAGCTCCAATTTCTATTTTTTAGGAATCGATCCTATTTTTAAACATGTTGATGCCAATTCTGTCAAAAGTTCTTTCCTACTCGTTTTAGCAGTGGATATGTAATTTCAGATTGTCCAGAAGCTGAATTATTTTTAGTGTTTCTTATGGCTTTTTCCCACTTTTTCATAGTGATTCTTTTTTCTACTTCTTTATACCATTTTGTACTGATATTTTTATATGCTCTATAAACTTATGCCTTCTTTCTTTATATTGGCTACTAAAATAAGCGTGAACTGCTTCTAGCATATCTTTTGGATTATTTATCAGATATGGTTTATTCTCCTTATTTTTCAATATAGTCTCTTAGAGTGCTGATATTTATTATCTAATATCTATTTACTATAGGAGCTTACCTCCTACTCCCAGATAAGATCTATAAATAGATTTTAGCCAATCAAATTTAACTAAGATAAGATTTTTTTTAACTCCCATCCTCTAAAATATTATCTAATAAATGTTAACACCCTTATTCTTTTTTCTTCTTTTTGCTTAAGCAAAAGATTTAACTGTGTAATTAGCATTTTCTAGAACTCTACAATTTTTTCTTCTACCAAAAGATCTTCAACTTGTATGTGTTCATATTTACTAAGCTCTTTTCTTTCTATTATATCTATACATGCTTAGTTGTGAAGATGTTCTTTTTTCTATTCTTCTTTTTCCTTAAAGGTAGAGTGTACATGGTTATTTATCATATGATTTTGGTAGTATATTGGAATTTCATACAAAATTTGAAATATGCCACTAAAAAAGTTTTTTAAAACCACTATCAAACTTTACCAAAATTTGTCAATATGCAAATTAAACCTTCTATTTATAGTAGTAAAATCTTTAGAGTTGTATTATTTTAAAAATTTTACTTCCTTATATAGCTAAATTTGCTGGGACTTCAAATTTGCTAGAGTTATACAAAAACAAATAGTAAAAATTAGTGATTTAAGTCATAAGTTATGTTTTAGTTAGCTGGTTTAGCCAGCTGATTAATTCATTGTTTAAGCGACTGGCTAACAGCTAACTATTGGTCCGCATTCAGAATATTTTGAGATATTTAGTCTGATTTTATGTTCTTTTTCAGAATTTACCAGATTTTTATAATAGTTAGCTTTTAGCCGCATTAGCTAGCCAATTATATTACATCAGCTGACTTAGCTACGGCTGTCTTAGCTGGCTTAAATTACTAGTAAACATATTTTTAAAACAGATAATTACCCAATCAAAGTTGTGTTTACTATATAATCTATTATACAAAAAAAAATAACCATCGATTTTATATATAAATGATCAATAAATACTCTACTCTTAACTTTTGCTTTATTTTTTCTAGTGCTTTAATATCTTTCCTAATACTCTCCTCTTCTTTATCTCTGGTTTTCGAACTACATGTTTCGATTAAGGGCCTCTTCTTTTTTCTTGGCAAGTATTTCTTAACTGTTTGAATTATTGACTTTTTGATCACCTTTTACAATTTGTCTAGGTCCTTTCTATCTATGTTCTTGTTTTTGTTCTGTTCTTGCAGGTCTTTGTTCAATTCAGCTTTGAAGTTCTTCCATTTTTCTTCCTCTACTATTTCTAGATCTACTTGCAACTTTTTTACCTTTCTTTGTTTTTGTAGTTACTATCCTGTTATTATTCTTTTCTCTAAATTGGTTACTATTATTGCCAAGACTAAATTATAATTACTACCTAATATACAAGTCATGTCTTTTATCTTACTATCTATAACTTGGTTACTTCATGAGCTACTTGTCTATATATAGTTAATTCAAAAGGTCTGCTTGTTTCATTTTTAAGTAAAGCTCTCTTTTTCTAGATTTAGTTTCTGGAAAGTATTCTTGTAATTGTATATCATTAGCAGGTTCAGAAGTTTAGATTTCTTTTGCAACTTTTTCTTTTCTTTTTTTTTTTTTTTTAAATACATTTTCTGCTAAACTACCATAAAAACGATTATTGCTAATTCATCAATTCATATTGGTTAAAGTCCTATGATTATACAATGTTTTGTTCACTTTTTTTTGTTTTCTAAAAGCTTTTCTTTTATATACTTTAAGATTTTTTCTTCTAACTTCTGATCGTTTAGTGCTTGGTATTTCATTATAACTTTGATACTGATTCACTTGAAAAGCATTATTACTAACAAAATATATGAACATATTTTTTCGACTTTTGCAACATGGTTTTCCTACTTGCTATTTATAATTAAGCCTACTCTGGACCCTTTCACTTTAATCTTATCTGCTAATGACCAAAATCCATGAAAAATTCTTGAACTTTTTAAGCTCAAACTTTTCTTCCTTTTTAGACAAATTTGTTTTCACCAAACCCAAGATATCTATATATGTTTCTTCTATATATTCTATTACAAAATCCAATTTACCTTTATTTGACTTGATTTTATTAATATTTTGCATCACAATACTTAATATTTTAAACTAACTTTTTCCTTTGTACCACTTTTTTTTGTGCTACTTTTATTTTGTAGCGTTTTTGAATCCATATAGATGCCTGTAGTGCCTTTTAGAAATGATTAAGAGCCCCTTTTTTACAATGTTTTTTTTTTAATTGCTAAGAGCCTTTTTAGTATTTTTTCGAAAAGACTTGTTTGGTTAAGGTTCATGTCTTTCTTTTTCTTTCTTTTTTAGTTTTTGATTTATTGGTAGTTCCTCTTTTCAGTTCCAGTTTTCTTGTTCTACTTTCTACTCTCCTTTTATCATTGTCTTGTGAATATTTGAGTAACTGTCTTTCTTTAAACTCCTTCCTTTTACTATTTCTTTTTATTGGATTTCCTCTTGAGAATTGCTATTTAGAAAGTCTTCTGATTTTCAAAGCAGTTTTGTGTTATAGTAGCTGATGTTGTATTTTATAGCCTTAACTTTTTAGTCAATTGATTTGAAATATATAGTTGCAGAGCTCTTTGGGTTTCTATTACTATTGGTTAGAATATGTACTGCTATAACTCTGTATCTCTTAAGTTGTCAGAACAAAAGTACTTCCTGTATGTGGTATAGCAGGTTTTTAATTGTGGCTTTGAATCTGGCTCTTTCTGCTAAAACTTTAAAGTAATTATTCCCTTTTGTTATTCTTGACACCTTTCTGTTAGATATTGGTATTACCCAAGCATTTTCAAGTAATTTAATAACTTTTGAACTACTGGACCAAATATGATGATTCAGCTACCAAAATGATCTGCTCAAATAAGAGGATTCTAGCAAGCCCAAAATCGTTAAAATACAATTACAGGATCGGAATAGATTTGTATTACTATAAAAGTTCTATAATTTATTAAATAATTATAGCCCATTTATAGCAACACAAATTTATTTGATCTTAGGATCCTGTGATTAGATTTTAACAATTTTGGGCTTGTTAGAATCCTCTCAATGAGAGGATTCCAACAAGCCCAAAATTGTTAAAATCCAATTACAGGATCCTAAGATCGAAATAAATTTGTATTACTATAAATGGATTATAATTATTTAATAAATTATAGAACTTTTATAGTAACACAAACTATTCTGACACAGGTTCCTGTGATTGAATTTTAAATTTTGGGCTCACTAAAATCCTCTTGTTGAGAGGACCATTTTGGTAGTTGAATTATCAAATTTGGTCCAGTAGATCAAAAGTTATTAATTATTAAATATTATTAATAAATTTATAATTTTGGTTAAAAATAATTTTGCAACTTTGGCCGGAATTATGATATTTTGGCCGGAATTACACCTGATACTTCAGCTGACCCACCCACCCACCCAGAAATCAGCTGATTTCTGGAAGCTCCCTTAGTTAGAGTTAGGGTGAGGTTAGAATAGTGTGTAGGCGAGAAAAGAGGTTTTATAGTAAAATTTTGCAGGGAATTTTTTTTGTTAGAGCACGAAGAGTAGTTTATAAGCAAAATTATGAGCCACAGGCGATTTTTTAAAAGATTGCTATTTTTTCTTGATTTCACGTTACACCTAATCCTACGATCTGATTGGTTTATTAGATGGGTGCGTTATAATGCATATGCGCTAAATTACATAAACCCAAAAGTTATTTACTATTAAATATTATATTTAACTTTTTAATAATCGTAAAATCTGATTGGCTAATTGGGGTATCAGGTGTGGGTGGGTGGGGGCAGTGTTGTCACTTGGACGTGTCCATACTATGTTTTTTGTCCAACGTCCAAGATTGTCCAAAATCATCCAAGCCTATGTCCCATATTTAACTAATCAATAAAGTAATTTAAAAAAATATATAATTATATATTTTTTTAGGTGCTAGACTTATTGATAAAAAAATTAAAATAGATTATCTTAATAAAATTTTAAGTAATTTTAATTTGAAAAACTGTCCAAAATGTTCAAAAAGTGTCCAAGTGACAACACTGGGTGAGGGTAGGCTTATAGTAAACAAAAATTAGCTGATTTTTGAAAGCTCCCTAATGTGTATTCTTGTACTATATCTGTATGTTTATTTGGCTGCAAATTTTCATTTCTTGCTAGTTTTAATCTTCTAGCGAAGAGCAGTAGTACTAGTGAATTGACTCGATTATATGATACTCGATCATTGATCGACTTAGATCAATGATCGAGCACTAATTAATGGGCTCGAGCAACAATAGATCAATCAATGATCGATAATACTGATCGATCAAATAAGTATATATTTGATCGATCAAAAATTTTTAATATGATTCCATTTATAGTTTAAGAACCTATGATAGGACTTAACCGTTTTTCTTGTTTTAATGGATTATAAATAGAGATACAGACACTTAAAAATATGAAGGTAACTACCTCACCAAAAAATAATGACAATACGACACATTTGCCATATAAATAAATATGCCGTAAGCCGTATAAGTAATGTTAAGCCGTATAAGTGCTGTAAGCAGTATAAGGTGATAAATTTTGCAAAAAATTACTGCAAATAGCGAGTTACATGAATCAAATATAATTCAATTTTG
>QKWP01001198.1:8805-59961 GCA_003550325.1 Gigaspora rosea | reverse complement strand
ATTCGTACTTTCTTTTAACACGCTCCTTGTATACCTATTTTTATAGCGGTGCATTTAGTAATGTCTACAAGGCAGTTAATGTGTGACTGGTAAAAAAGTTGCAATTAAAGTTGTAAGAAAGCGTGAGCTAAATAACGCACAGGTAGAAAAATAAATTGCTATTAATATGGCAAAGGAATCACGTGCAGTACCTATACGACTTAACGTACACTAGTCGAATGCTTGCACAAGATGAAAGATCTATAATAATTCATCAAAAACTTTGGCATCATTTTCAGGAGAGACATCTTCATCGTGATATGAAACCTCGCGTTGAGCACACAACTATTGTGTTCGTTAATATTTCTGTAAATTACTTTTGTTAATTAACGAAAGGTCTAATTGATTTTAACCTACAGCAATGGGAGATTCAGTGATATTATTTTGCCGGCTCATGGGGTATTAAAGACAAATCGCCGTTTATTGACATAGATTTGAGTGGTTCAAGTGGACTTAAAGTGAATTATACGGGTAATACGAATGGGTAATGTATTAGTGCACAAACTAACTGGTTGGAGCAGGATAACATCCCTATTGAGAGCACCTACGTTACATAGATACCTAATTTTTAGTTTGATAAATATAATATAATCGATTAATGATTGACCCAATGATTGATCGATTATATATGCTCGAGCTTATAAATCATATGCTTGATCAATTATACTCGATTAAATATGTATAATCGATTTTTGATCGATCATTGAAATTTTTTTTAATCAATCATCGATCAACGATTTTTTTGTCAAGTCAATTCACTAAGTAGTACAGTATTATTGCTTGTATTTTGACTACTGTATTTGCTTTTTCTCTATTTGAACCCAGATTCGCTATAGGTACTTCTTTTTTAGAGTCTTGTGTCGAGATAGTTTTCTTTCCTTTTTTAGTTTGATAAATTCTACTCTTTTCTCTTTTATCAACATTTCAATAATATTCAAAATCTGTCTTCTAGCTCCTTTGTGCTATAAGGGGCGTGCCATTTATTACATAATATTTTTACTTAGTAGTTATTCTTATCCATGTATAGTGTGATCACTTTATCTAATTTGGATTGGTTAATATAATATATAGACGTAATCATACCTTTGATCATGTATCTATGGTAAAAATTACATACCGTAGGTTTCCGAAAATAAGCAACCTCCAAAAGAAGCTACCCCCGTATTTTCAAAAAAATTTTTATAAAAATCGTTAACAGTTGCTACATATAAAACTTTTTTTTTACTATATAAACTTCAAAAGGTCGAATAAGTAAAGTTGTTCAGTGTAACGAAATACACCTACAGTAAAAATTTCATGACATTTGGACAACTTTTTATTAGTACGTTTTTCAATTTTTTGAAAAATTTAACAATCTGAAAATAAGCTACCGCCCACGATTTTTTGTATAACTTTTTGGCCAAAAAGAGGGGACGTCTAAAGCAGGGGCAACTCATATTTCTTAATAATTTTCTCGATTAACTTTAGAGTTATGGTCATCTTATATTAGGGTTAGGCTAGGTTTTAGATAGTTATATAAGCAAAATTGTCTTCTCAATATTTTTACTTAACCTACCTGAGGTAGGTTTAGACACATTTTTTGTATTTTTTAGGTTCTTCGTTCTTTGCTTCGCCGGCGATCATCAACATTCTGTAATTTGATTGGCTGTGATCACGTGAATTTGCCCCCACTTTAGATGACCCCAAAAAGGATAGCTTATTTTCGGATAAATACGGTAATAAATAGCATGACCCTAATTTGAGTGCTCTCTTTTTTGTATTGTTAGTGCAATTTTTTTACTTATGTTGCTTTTAAATTTGGGTACTTCTATTGTTTTTAAACTTTCTGTTTCAGCTATGTGGAGTTGTTTTTCTTCTTGTATAGCTCCAAGTTAGTTCTACTCTATAATTTCACATACTCATCTAATGATAAAGACTGTGTCTAAATAAGTAATACTGAGTAGACTAGCAACTTGTTTATTTCTTTCTAGGATATGCTTTTCTTGGCTCATAATAGTAATTTTACTTTCCGGTCTTCTAAAAAGATCTCTAAAATTGTTCAAAAATTCTATAATATTCTATTTATGTAAATTTCAGATATGCTGTTGATCTTTTTGGAATTTTCTGTTTTCAATGTTCTAGTTTCTGCTAACCAATACATGACTGCTTGTCTGTCAATAGAAATCATTTCTGTTATTTGTTTATCCTGCTTTTAAATTGCCCTAAACCTAATTTGAGTATATGTTTGTTTGTTTATTTGTTATTTCTGGTTTCGGACTTAGTGATCGACAATACAGAGTCTAGCCTAATTCTCCAAATTTTTTAGATTAAGACTGATCCATAAAGAATTTTTTAAAGAGTTCAAGTTTTTCAAGCTTGCTAGCATGCTGGGCTATTAGTCTGTTAAGTAACTTAGATAGTTTTTTGTAGCTTTTTTTTTTTTTAGTCACTTTATATGTGTTTATTACACTAGTTAAAATTAAAACATTTAGTAATAAATCAGCAATAATTCAGTAACAATTTAATAAACATTCAACAACCATTCAGGTACTAATTTCTGCCACTACTCAGTAAAAATTCAGTAATATATTACTAAATTTTTACTGAGTGGTAGCTGAGTGGCAACTAAATAGCAGGAATTAGTATCTGAATAGTTGTTGAATGTTTACTAAATTGTTACTGAATTATTGCTAATTTATTACTGAATGTTTTAATTTCAACCAGTATTAGAACCTATCTATATATTTTCTACTGGGTTTAAAAAATTTTTCCATAATTATTTGTATACAGAGGATTAGCGAAAAGAGTTTTGATTAGCAAAATTTATTGGTATGTTATCTTATATTTCTTAAAATTTAATAAAAAGATACTTAATTTTAAAAATTTTTATTTAAAATTCAAAATCAAGTACTTTTGTTTCAAAATTTAAAATAACTAAGGTAAATATGCTGATTTAATATAATTTTTGATACTGAACAAGTTTATTTAATGCAAGAAGTTATAATTAATTAGTAAAATTTTAAGAAATACAATATTTTTTTTATTAATAAAATTATACAAATTTTTATAATTCTCTAAATTTTACTAATTTTTTCTAACTTTTTGCTATAGTAAATTTGTTTAGTACCAAAAAATACATTATTTCAATATACAAGTTGCCTCTCTTTAATCCAAACCTCTCTAAACTGAACACTATTAAACTCTCTCTAAACTGAACAAAATCTTCTAAAACATTTATAAATTTTATTATAAAGTTTGGATAAGCTATATATAACTTTTTGAAAACTGAACTTTTCCAAATTTTTCTATAGTAAAATAAGCAGTCCCAGCAGTTTGGATTAGAGAGAGTTAACTGTATTGTATTGTATTTTTTAAAAATTTAAAACAAAGTTACTTAATTTTGAATTTTTATAAAAATTTTTAAAATTAAGTACTGTATTCTTTTTTTAAATTTTTAAAAAAATAAGATAAAATATACTAATTTGATGTATTTTTTAATGCTATGTAAACAAGTTTACTTAGCATAATAAGTTATAATTAATTAGCTCAATTTCAAGTAATATATATGTAATATTTTTAATAATTTTATTAATAACATTATACAAAAGTTTGAGTTCAGTCTGATGATCAAACCCAAACTCAAACTTAACAAAAGTATGGTCCAGTCCAGGTCCATAGGAGCACTAATCTTAAGTAATTTACTTGTAAAAATTAAGACTTGTATTAGAATCAAAGATTTTTTTAAGAAATTTAAAGAAAAATTTTATAATAAAAATTTTTAAAGCAAAAACTTTCAGCTTTTATTGCTTTAAAGTTTATTAATTAAGTTTATAAAATATATTTTAAAGAAAATATTCTATAAATAATGTATAGTATACCCTATATTTTTAATAAAAATTTTTTATTTAAAAAATTGTAAATATTTACTACCCTGAAATACAGTTTAAAGAATAAAATATTAAAATTTACAAATATACAAGCTTTACAAAATAAAAAATTTTTAAATTTAAAATGTTTTTAAATTTTAATATTTTAATTTAAAAAATACATTAGGCCATATAAAGTTAATTTTTTGGTTCTCATATCATGAGACAAAAAAATGTCCCGGCCGGCCGAACTTTTATTTAAAAATTTTATATATAAAATTTTATAAAATTTTTAAAAAAATTTTTTTGAAATCCCACCCGACTATTAAAACATATAAATAATTTTTTTCAAAAAATTTCCAAAATATGACCCGGCCGGGTTATGAGAACCAAAAAATTAACTTTATATGGCCTTATATATACTGCATATTTAAAAATTATATAATTAAATTTAACATTATTTAAATTTTGGTTAAAATTTTATTTTTTTAAGATAAACAAATTTTTACTGTATATATAATAGTTTTTAGACATAAAATTAAAAATTTAATATTTTAAAAACTGTATAATAAAAATAGATCAGAATTTTTTTTTACAGAATCGTTTTAATCACTATATTCATGTATATTAATTTTAAAATTGGATCTATCAAGATATTGAAACTTTTCAATCACCCCACATTAATCTTGTGATCCATATCCGATATACCAGTAATAATGATCTAATCAGCGATAACTGATAATTTCTAAAATTTTTAGACTACAATATATTAATTAATCAAGCCTGTTTCAAAGCTTCAGCATCTCTTAAAACTTGCCCATCCTTCAATAGTAATTGAAAAGCTTAGCGTCTTCATATATCCACCAAATCAGTCGTTAATTCATTAAAAGTCTTGCAAATCTGAAGATGTTTCTGAAGTCTGTAATTTGTGAAATTTCACTAGCAAAATTTTTATTCACTTAATTACACCAATAAATCTTCGAAATGCTATATAATTTCTCTCAGTAAAGAATGGTCTGTTGTCATCTCGTCGAATGTCTAGGTTTCGAACAGCAGCTTCTGCAGCTCAAACCTAAATATTACACACATGGAGAAGGATTGATTAAGTAAGCAGCAATACAAACAAACCCTGTCCAATAATACGTTTATTATGCTCAGCAGTTTGGTAAATATCCATTAAAAACACTAGCTACATCTCCAATCAATGGAAGAAATTTAGAAAAAAGTAATGCAACTGTTGACTCAAAAGAAGTAGCAATATCTGAAACAATTGTTATAGTCGATTGAGTTAAATCATTGATAGTGTCCGGGGCATCTAATATTCCTCCTATTGTCATGTCATTAGGCGATTTTTTTTGAATTGTCATTGTTAGAAGTGGTATTGTTTGTACTATCTTGTTTGTCGATGACGCCTTCTGTGCTGCTCATCGTTTTAAAATGAATGTTGATTAAAGGTAATTTGAAAAGAAACGTGTTTGTATCAATCAACCGAATTCGGTCAATTTATTTAATTTTTATTTTTTAAAGACTTTGTTACACGTTGCGCAATTTCCGGTTGGAATTTAATGCCGAATTTCATAACGATAAGCTTTGTTAGATGTAGTTTCGCGCACGGAATTTAATAATATGAGAAAAAAATTATATTTTCCTATAAAGCGTGAGACAATAATAAGTCTAAATTTTCCTTCATTTCATTTTCTCTGATCTGATTTGTTAAGACCTTGTAATTCTATCGCTATATGAAATCAAAGCTAGCGCTAGTCATTCGGTAATGGTAATCTAATTTTTTTTTTATTAATAATATTATTAATAATATTATTAAATAACGTTAATCATACAAGCTAAAATTATTATATCGATTTCAAGTCACGAGAATTATTATTTACCTGTTATCTAATGATAACGAGTTTAATTCAGTTATTACTTACGGTTATACAATAAAAACGTTCTTTAATGTTTATGAATAATAATGTTGATGTTGTAAGTGTTTTTAAGGCTTTAACTCTTTATAAGACAAAAACATTTAGCTGAATTAAGTTAGTTAAGTTAGTTACGGGTGATTGAAGACTAAATTTAGGACCTTTGATAGCATAACTTTTAACAATATATATATATAATATTAAATATCCGGAAAAGAAAACATTACATTCCGATTCTATCTTAAATGACAAACTAAACAAAGTGGTATAGTATACTCTATATATGTAATAAAAATCAATCAGTAATGTAAAGTTGGAGCTTGGAAAATTCAAAAAAAAATACACATATTCGTAACGATAACAAAAGCAACCTAATTATATATACTTTTTTAATATCGTGTGATCAATCCATTTCATTTTGTCATTTTTCTGGTACGTACGTACGTACTGGGTTGAGTAAGTCACGTTATTCGTATCACGTTATGCTATCCTTTTGCCACGTATTTTTACGTCATTATTACCTTTTATTATCTTACCGCAGCATTACGAAATGGATATCATAATTGAAATGACTCATGTCGATCATATCCATCAGGTTATAAAGTAGCCACAAACAATACGGCTAAGACCGACTTTTTTGACTTTTTCAGTCTTTTTTTTTTTTATTTTTTTATTTTTTAATTTTTTTGTCAATTCTGCTGGTTTCTACACCTCTTAAATTATAATCAACTATATATATTAAACATTTCGTCTTTATTATTTAATTTATTACCATCTACCCTTCTTCTTGAAGTCTTATGCAGAGTGTATCGTCACAAGATAAACGGACAATTATTCAAATAGTCGAAGAAATTTATTCAAAAATACAGCCTACATTACACCCGTTGGATGCTTCTGATCGAACTTTTGTCGCAATTATCAAGGCATTGATTTCACTAAATAATGAACCAACTAATCCGAGACAACTTGCGGCATGTATTCAAAAGCATGGGTTCACGACGTTAGGGTAACTTTCTCTTCGATTCAATTCTTATATCATGTGATCCAGTTTTTATTTTTTTTATTTTTTTTTTTTTTTAATCTGTGAAAATTTTAGTGGTAATACTCCGTATGCCACAGTTTCTGGGCACATATCTACCCATTTTACTCGTGTACGAAAGCAATTAGTACCCCGTCCGGTTCTTGGAAAGGTATCTCATCCAACAATGACAAAGAGATTACTTTACTATTTATTAGACCCTGATGGTATTTTACGAGAACATGGTGAAACATCTATTTCACGGCATCCTCAACGACCTATTTCACCACCCTCATCGAGGGAAGGTACTCCTCGATCATCATATGAAACTTCATCTGTTACCGAAAATCAAATGTCTGTAGAATCACCAAGCCAATTAATGGATGAAACTCCTATATTAGCCGAAACTGATGTATCTTCTTCAAAAGAAAAGATTCAACAAGAAAATTTTGACAAACCTTTCAAAAATGAATTCAGATTTACGGACGAAAATGAAAATTTTGACTCATTTACAAAACCGATGACTTTAGCGATACAACAAGAGGCGGCAAATGTTGATATGGATGTTACCTTAACTAATTTAGAAAGTTCTTCAAGCGATAAGTTGTTTGAAAATGCTACTGAGACGAGTAACAATGTAACTAATATTTTGAGTGGGAAGAAAAGAAGAGCCGAAAATGGAGAGAGACACGATACAGTGTCTCAGTGTTTACCTAGACCAACTCCTGTTTATCTTACGTTCCCTCATTATATATTACCACCCCGTCGTCCACGAAATCTGAGCTCACCTCGAGTTCTCCTTTCACCTGATATTCGCATGATCAAAATAAGTGGTTTAGAGGTTTTTTCCACAAAAATTAAAGTTGGAGGAACCGAAATTCAATTATTACGTCGTGTTGATTCAAATTGTGTTGATAAATTTTCTTTAATACAAGTCGGTGAGCGCAAACCTCGATCCACAGATCGAAAATGGTATGTTGCTTCAATATTAATTTCATTAAAGTGACTTTTTATAAGTGCGTTAGAAACCAATTAGTTATATTTGCACATGCATCATAGGATTACTTTGGAAGAGGCACAAACATTAGCGTCAAAGTTAAATATAGAAGAAAAGCTTGGCAGATTTCTCGATCCAAGACTTTTCGACTATTTTGACGTTGATTTGGATCTTCCACAACCAGCCGGAACATGTTGCGGGCCATTAGCAGGTTTTGCTTACTGGTTTCAATGCGTAAACCCCAAAAAAATTTTTTTGGGTTGAAGGAATCTATGTAAAATGCATTAAAATGGTGGAAAACATTAAACATTCAAACATTTTATGGTATCAACACAAATCAAACCCTAATATGAACATTATAATATACATTATAATATTTAGGTTTACAAAAAGTGTGTGGGAGATAGGATGGGATGTCCCCATTTTCTTGTAATTAAAAAAAAAAAAAAAAAGGGAAAAACAGACAATGCTTAAATCTAGTAAACTCATATATGAGTATTTAAAATCCTATTAGTCAAAGTTTAGTCAAATAAAGAAAATTTGGCTTTGTTTTCTAGGTGAGATTTTCTCGAATATTATTTTAATGATCTATAATTTGCAATGCAATACTTATTGTCTTTTTTTTATTCAAAGATTGCGAATGTTTAAAAATTTGTCTTATATTTAATTCATCATTAAATTGTCTCTTTATTATAATTGGATCATTATAATAAAGAAACTTTATTGTATATACAATGCTATGCAAATGAATTATAAAATTTTGATATCGATTATATTAGAACCTGTTTATACAAGTTTGTAAATTTAGTTTAACGAGAGTTTGAACTGGTTTTATTTTTAATATATTAAACCAATTTACTTTAACTGAATACCATACGTCCATGACTATAGTATCCAGGCCATTATTCCGGAAACTATCAAATTTCTTGAATAGCACCTAGATACTAATTATAGAAATGATAATATACTAGGATATCTTTACATTATTTCGATATTAACATTTAGCTTAATAAGGGTTTCGTATACTAAATGTATATCTAGATAATACTTTGGTCTTTTCGTCATGTCGTACCCTGGTTTTTTTCATGAGGCACACGTCATTCTAATTTATATTATTGTTAACGTTAAGCAATTATTTGACTGAAACATTGTTTAAAAAAGAATTTATCTAAGTGATTACAATAAATAATACAGTAGTAGGATGTAATGTGTCCCATTGAATCTTCATACTATCAAATGCATGTTTCTCCTTAAAAATATTATAATTGCTATTGTTATAGCCAATTGTCGCGTTTTATATCTCCCTTGAAATTAAATCCAATAAGAATAAATAAAGTTAGTCTTTACTATTCAGATCGGATCTTATAAAAGCCAGGTCAAACCCTGACTCTCTGTTAAATATTTGAGCAAGATATTTCGAGCACCATTTCATCCCTGTCGATTTCCAAATCGACAAGATTCACATCTGTATGTTTTTGATCCACCAAGATTATTTTTTACGAATCCACAATTCCCATCGTCTTTGATGTATACCCTTCGGTGCATTCAATGACCTTGCAACCTCTGAACTTCCATGACTCATGATGTAAGAACATCCGTAACCTGAAATGCGACCAGGCCTTATTCTTCGAAACCATCCTCGAAGATTTGAACTTGGGTAATAAAATGATATCATAGTTCGTACACAACCATTTGGCAAGCTGATGATGGCACTCGTCAATCAAATTGCGGATTCGTTGTAAGATTCGTAACATCTTTTTTCTAAATCGAAATCTTTTTCTCTTATTTGTTCTTCCCAAAAGCAAGATCTTTGTCGCTCTGTAATTTGTCGTATTTCTTGGATAATTTGTATACTTTATCAAGATCGCCATTACCCCATTTGATTAATTGACCACCGGGATCGTAACCGGTCATGAACGTGCAAACTCCAGGATTGAGCGAGATTACTCATCCTCGAACATCATCTTGGTTGTTGATGATTCTCATAGGAACGGGTACACACAGGTAGAAATGACCCAACCTATTCATGATTATGTTTACTGTGTTTATTTCTAGTGGTTTTTCTGATGTGATTATGATTTTCAGGAACTCGTATTCTCCTTTATTTTGATTCCAGTCTCTTACCACTATTGAGATTGTTTGAGATCGGTCTTTCTTTGATTTATATTTCATTCTAAAATTATTACCATGTAACTTTTTATTCGTTTTGGAGGCACTTTTCAGTTGTCTAATTACATTTGATCTTATTTCTCTCAGTGTTTGTTTACCCATATAATTCATTGTTTGTAAAGCACTCATTGTTTACAATTTACCGTGGAAGATACCCCTTTGATCGGTACCCCCCACCTTGATTTGTACCGGGTATATTTCAAGGCTATTTGTTGTGGTGTTTTGTAAGAGACCCGGGTACAAATCAAAGGCTGATTTACTAATAATAATTTTTTTTACTTATGGGCTAATATACGCTCTTTACTCTCTATCATACAAATACCCGGGGGTACAAATCAAAATTTTTACCACGTGAAATTAAATTGTACCAGGGTATCTTGCATGGTAAATTACGTTAAATAATGTCTATTCATATCACTTATACCATTGTCCTGCATCATTCTAAGAACCTTGTTGTATGTCCTTCTCATAGTCCTTATCCATTGTCTTAATGTTTCTTTTTCTTCTGGGGTTGGGTGTATTCATATTTTATGAGTTTTCAATTTTTCTTTGTCATTTTTGGTTTTCAATTTTTCTTTATTGTTTTCCAAGTTCTCAAGCCCATTGTGCTTGCTATAAAGATAGTAATGATCGATAATAGGTCCTTGGCAAGCTTATTGGTTTTGGTATTATTAATTATATTTTTTAATGGATAAAATTATTTAAAGGTTAAAGCCTATATATAAAATAAAGTTAATTAGCTTTTAATAAAAAATGGATAAAATTTACAAAAAGTTTATATTAAAGCCAATATAATCTCTATATATATTATTCGGGTCCTGGCAGTATAAGATAACAGTAGCAGTTTAAGAATAATCGCTAACTGCAAGTATTAATTAATACTATAGCACAAGTTACTGAAGGCCATGATAATACATATGTGAGACATAAACCATGATGGTAAAAATTTCTTACAAGGGTGCATAAATACCTAAAAAAAAGAAAAAGTAGCTCTAAGATAGTATAGATATTAATATTAGTCTGTTAGGTTTATTAATGAATGCTACAAATAAAAAGATAAGTGGAGTATGGATTAGAAAATTTAAATAAGCAATTTCCATAGTTGAGTTGCAGAAATGGTAGCTCGAGCAAACTACTTAAATTAGATACCAAAAGTGCATGTATGGCTAGTTGTATACTTATCTATGTAACAAATATCTAAATATTAATAAAAACTAGCAGCCAAAGCAGAACACTTTTAATAAAAAAAATTGCTATTATTGGGCAAATGGTCAAATATGGTAATTTAACAAATGATAGCTATATATGCTACAAAGTGGTACATGCTTAAGGATCCCAAAATATACATAGATAAGTTAGTTATTAGTTTGATTATTTGAGCATAGCAGAAGTTCATTTTGATTGGTTGTTAAGATACCCTAGAAAAAATGTCAATTATACCCCAGATAGAGTACTGGCTAATCCCGGACAAAAATTTTACAATTCATGAACTTTTAAAAAATTAGTCAATACACTCTAAAAACATATTATAAATTTACAATATACTAATTCAATTTTACATTAACAACTTTAATTTAGATTTCACAAGGGTTTTATTATTTTTTTCACAACAATATATATAAATATCTACTAAATAACGCATATACGACTATTTCTAACACTACTATTACTATTACTTATTGACAAACTAGTTGAAGCAGAATCTTTCAATTTCAACTCACCAATTGTTTAGACTGCCGAACCACCTTCCGACCTTTCAAAACATTCACCTCTTATCTAGTTTTTGGAACTACTGCATCTTATTGCATCTTAGATTAAAAAACAATAAGTTTAAAGATAAACTACCAATGACTCAAGTTGGTTGTTATATTTTGTATTACAAAAAAAAAGTTTCATATGACACGACGATTTTTACTATTCAAAGTATTTTAAAAATTACAATTGACTATATAAAAAAAAAATTATTACCAATCACATTTATCCTAATATCAGCCAATCAAAATGAACTTCTGCTATGCTAATTATTTGGGCTTTTTTATGCAAACCTTCTCTATTTATAGTAGTTTTTGCTTATTTTTGAGAGTTTTCCGCTGATCTTTTTATTTTTAGTAATTTTATAATAAACCTGACCTATCTATGTATATTTTGGGGTCCTTATGCTTATTTGGAGTGTTATGTATTAAAACAGCTCTCAGCTCTTTTTTGCAATTTTTTAAAAATTAAAGATTTATATAAATTTTGGTATAATTAATATTTTTTAATTATAAATAAAAGTTGATTTGCATAATAAAAAATCAAAATAATTGTAAAAGAAAAATTGCATGAGATTGTTTAAGACCAGGCCAATATATTACGAGATTACCCAATAGTTATCTGTTACATTTAACTAATCAAATCATAAAATTTAATTAATCCTAAATTAGTTTAAAAATCAAAACCAATGATTAAACTTAATTATCTCAAAATAATATATATATATAAAAGGGCTGTTTAATATATAACACTAGCATAGCAGATATTTGTTTTAATTGGTCAAAAAATATAAACAAATAAACAATATGCATAATATTGATCATTGTATAAATTTAGATATACGGTTATATGTATAAAGTTTAATTGCATTTAGAATTTTTTATAGAACAGAGTACTGACAAAATTACTTTTAAAAAAAGTATACAATTTATTTAAATTTAAAAATAAAAAAAAATTGCATAATATATGTAATACATGTACATATGATAATAAACATTTCAATAATATATTAAAGCAATTACAAAGTTTTTTTTTGCAAATAGTTTACAAAACAAATATTAAAGCAATTATACAAAAAATTTTTTAAAAAAAGCATATTAATATTCTAAACTATATTTATGTTCTTTAATTCTTTGAGTTGTAATAATTATTCTTTATACACTAAATTTTCTATTAGTGATATGAATGCTAACAATAGTAAATGCAACAGTGATACCAATTCTTTTCTAAAATAAATGATCACATTTTTATTATTGTATTATATATTGTTATTGAGTCATTTCAATATGAACATTTATAAAGTGCAATGTATGGTATTTAAGTTCCAATTTAATATAATTGTATAATTAATTAAACATCAGTTTATCATTAAAAAGGTTCACATTCTCTTTGTACTAAGTTTCTATACTATTGATAATTTGAAATCAATGATCTATTTTTAGGTATATATTTGTTGAACCATTATAAACAAAATTTGAATTTATATAAAATTGTAATGATGATACCTAGGTTGGATATTACTCAGTTTATCTGCAAATAATCGGATATCTGAGTTGTAAACTTAGCTATCTGAATAAACATATCCGGTTATTACCCAAGTAGATAAATTCAGATAATATCGAGATAACTAGTGCTTGGATCCGGATATAAAACCGGATATCCGGATAGATATCCGAATTTATATTTTTTAATCTGGTTATATAAACGGATATCTGTTTATTATCTGGTTTCTAATCCGGATTATATCCGGATTTTAATTATAAAAATTTTTTAAAGTAAATAACGTGTGAAAAGCTTATTTAAAGGCTTAGTTCAAGTTATTGAAGCTTTGAACTTGATTATTGCTACGAAAATAGCATGATTTCCAGACAGACTTAAAGCTAAGTATTCTCTTACTTATCTGCTTATTTTATTTATTCTTATTTTATTTATAATATTTTTTTTATTTTTATACATAGTATTTTAATTTAATCATCGATCACGACTTAATTCAGGTCAATTCATTTTAAATTAATGATAATAATATTGATATCGTATCTTTAGATCACAAGTTAATCACTAAATTTACTATAAATATAGTATTTTGATTGTTAATACATTTTTACTCTTTCTTTCTCTAATAGATCAAAATTTAATGTGGTCACAAGAACAAAGTTTGCCAAAGATTTATTGTCACAAAGATTTATTTGGCACGACCTTTACTTAATATGTTGAAATTGAATAGAGTAACTATTTCGATATCAGGTATCATATACTATTGGTATATATTTTGAATAAGACAAAATCGTTATAGTTTTACTAATTCGTTATATATTCACTATATCTACTAGACCCAATAAATTTACTTAATTCAACAAATTTACCATATCCACAAAATTCGATATTATTCTATATAAATAATGTAAAATATAATCGTAATATCGTAATTTGGAGTTTAACTAAAAACAAAAAAAAAATATACATATAAATTGTTCAAAAAAAAATAGATTGGAACAGTGCCTGGTGTTCCTTACAAGAAATTATTTTAACGTGACTCAAATATAGTGCTCAAAATACCAATATTTTGTTTAAGAAAAAGAATTCTTTTAAATAGGCCAGTGTTAATTGATGTGCGCTTTGCTGTCATTAAATTACCTGCGCTCGAAAATAAGCGTTCACTGGGGTTGACGTGGAAGGTATAGCCAAATATTTGCGTGCCAAGCTAGCAAGAATCGGATATTTTTTCTGAGCATCTTTCTACCAATTAAGTGGATTGGTTGTAGTTGGCATTTGATCAAGTTTAAGATATTCATTTATTTCATTTTTATCCGATTTTGATATTGCATCTGATCCAAACATTATTGAAAAAAAGATTTACTTGATTCTCATTTTGCTCTACATTCGTTAAGTTAGTAATATTTTTATCTCCAGCACTAAGTAAGCTATATTTTTCTCGTAAAAGATCAGTGGCCTTATTACGTTCCCAACTATCTAATTTTTTCATTAACTTACAACGCGGATCAAGTAACATTGCAATTAAAGAACAATCGAGAGGTGCATCCCAATAATGACTTAATGCTTTATATAAACTTTTCTTTACTTTTTCTGTCAGGTTATCCATATTTTGAGGTTGACTAAATTTGAACTTACTCCCATTAGCCGTAGTAATTATTTTTAAATCATCATCCAAATCGACTATATTCTCTTCTTCCTCTTCCTCAAAAATTGTTAACATATTCATTAAATCAAGTTCTCCATCACTTATACTCATTGATAATGGTTCACAATTTCTAGTAAGAGTAATAATAGCTGGCCACATAAAACTAAGCGTGGAATAATTACTACCTCCCAGCAATTCGGTAATCTCAGCAAAAGGAGCCAAAATCATAGCTAATTCCTTAAGAACCATCCATTCTTCTTCCGTAATCATTAAGGATTTCAAACGATTTGCATCTTTACGAATATTACAATCATTATCTGCACCCATAGTTGCTTCCATTAATTTAACAGCACGTTTAATTTGAAGAAGCCGTTTCCATGCAATATATAAGGAATTCCAACAAGTTGGTGTATCAGATATTGCACGAAGAAATTGTTGTTCATTATTATCAATATTTCTTTTGAAATTTTTAATAATTTTTGGGCTTTTCGCAATTGCTCATTTTGTTTAGGTGTAGTCAAAAAGTTAATCAATCTTTTTGCACATTTTATCAATATTTCTGCAGGTTTTAACCCTTTACCAATAGCAAGTTGAAGTGTATGAGCCATACAAGGAATTTGCTCTACACACTCTATTAAATTAATAGCTTTAATCATGCTAGCAGCATTATCAGTGGTAATTGAAATTACTTTTTCAGAAAGCCCCCAATCATTAATTATTTTTTCTAATTCAGTTTTAATATTTACAGCATCATGGGGATACAGAACATATCTAATTGCAAGTATAACTTCTTTTAATTCATAATTAGGGTTAATAAAATAGCACGTAACACCTATATATCCACTCTTAGAACGTGCAGTCCAAAAATCGCATGTCAATCCACATGTTACGATTTCAGTTGCGAGAAGAGCTTTAAGATGGTCCACAGAATAATTATAACTTTGGTGAATTAGTGCCTTTATATGTTTATCAGATGAATTTTCATAATATGGATTTAATACATAAATAAATTTAATAAAACTTTCATTTTTCAAAACATAAAAAGGCTGCAAATTTGTAACTACCCATTCTACCAAAGCATGGTCAATAGATTCTTTTTGACAGGTATTTTGTCCAGCAGCACTGTGAAACATTTCAGCAATTGTTGGTTGCGGGTCACATCAATAACTTTGGTAGGTTTAGTAATTCCAAATGTGTTTGAAAGTTACCAGTTGAACCCTGAGTCTTAACTAACTGCCCACATTCCCATTGTCCATTTGGTACTGTCTTACTTTTTACAATTACTATACAATTACCACGTGTTTTCCATTTTTGTAATGGACGTCTTCTGCGAAAATAATGCCAAATCCAGCTGAAGTTTTTTCGCTTAGTACTAGATTTTTATTAGATTGGCTCAAATCATTATCTGTAATAGAATGGTCGGTATCGCTAGTTTTGTTTGAATGCTCTGTATTACTATTAAGATTCGCACTAATATTATCTCCACTCAATGATTCATTACTAGAAATGCCAGTATCCTCAGGATTGGTATCAGAATTTGATACTAAATTGGAGTCAGTATGGTCTTTGGATTTTCGTTTTTTAGCATTCATCATTGTTAAAGAACACAAGAAAACTTTATTTAGATAATGTTAGAATTTTTAGGCTTTAAATAAAACTGTTAACAAAGTATTGCTCTACATATTTAGAAATATATTGCTTTTCATTGTAGAATAATAAAAGGCTATAAATAGAACAATAGGCTCTAAACTCAAAAGAAAAAAAAATTCGATCATAATACTAATCAATTTTTTATTGTTTGAATTTGGGCATACACTTTTACAATGAACTGATGGGCAATTGATTATAAGTATAGTCTTATGCAATTATAACCAATTTATCGCACTAATTTGAAAGTGCAATAATGATATAAAGAGTCATTTTTTTACGGGCCACGATTAAAATTGCTAACTGAAAGTATTTTGAAATATTTTTGGTGAATTCGCCATTCTATAACATATAATGCCAAAATCTGGGGCATCTAAAAAAATTAAAATAAGTGAATGAAAATTTATCTTAAGCTTGTCACAACGTGTTAATTTGGGCTGATAGGAAAAATGTATCTTTTTTTTTTGTTCTTTTTTTTAAAGATATTGCATACATTTATGGCATACTAAACTAGTTGAACGCGTTAAAAATCATTAATTTGGGCTGATAGAATATATAGCGTCTTTTCTTTTTTTTTTAAAAAAAAAAAGAAAAGAGGTCTGAACTGTATATACAGTATTTCTTTTTGACTTTTGTTACGTACTAAAATATTTTCCGTGCTCACAAAATACTGCATGATAACAATTATGTAATCATTAAATTCTATGATAACAATAGCAGCATGCAATGCAATGTTCAATAACTATTGGGACTCATGAAAAGATTTATAAAATTAGATTATCGCGCTAACTTAAAAAAGCAATTAATTTACATAGCGCATCGTTCATTCCTTTAATTCCTATGAGTTATGCGACTCCAGTAAAAGCATAAATGGATTGATTTAATAAACAGGTTTCATAGATCGATTATACCATACCTGCAGATATTATTATTATTATTATACGACAAGGTGAACCCCGCGACGAAATAGTTACATTATTGATAAAGATCTCCATCTAACTATCCTAAAATAGTACCCTAACCCTAATTAAGCTAAACCTGCATCAATAGCATGATCATCTCAGCGCGGGTTTCACCCTTTTGTATTATTATTATTATATCCGGATAAAAACCGGATTTGAAATTTAAAAAATAAAAATCCGGATTTGTAATCCTCTTTTGCAAATCAATATCTGTTATCCTTTTTATATCCGGATATATCCGGATTCTATAAACTGGATCCAAGCACTAGAGATAGCAAAAGTTTGTAGGAAATTGTGATTTGGAGTGAAACAAAAGCTGGTTTATTTTGTCAACAATATAAGTACTTTTATATATATCAGTCTATTGAGATATCACACCTAAATTTTTTACTATATAAATTTATATTAAAAACATATAAAATTACTATATAACTTTAAAACCAAGATTCTTTTGGATTTACAACCCAATTATTTTCAAATTTTGAGATTAATTATATCAAGAATAGTAGAATAAAATTACTTAAAACAGGTTTTAAAATTCCTATAAAAATTGAAGACTTTACTAATAAAATTTTATGAAAAAGAAAAATTTGCTAAATTTAAAACTACCATTATATGTAAAATTGTATACTAAACAAAGTTTGCTTAGATGACAAAATTGGTTGTCTTAATAAAAAAAAAAGTTTGCTATAAGTTATACTAAAGCTAAAAATTTCAAAATTTCTATATTCAACTTTTTTTTTTGTTAAAAAAATCTAGTTTGGGCTTGTAAGTAAAATTGTTCAGCATGAAATTTTATAACAATAATAAAGAGTAGAATTCAATTTTTTACTTAGTAAAATGTTTAAAAAATTGAATTCTACCCTTTATTATTGTCATAAAATTTCATGCTGAACAATTTTACTTACAAGCCCAAACTAGATTTTTTTACAAAAAAAAAAGTTGAATATAGAAATTTTGAAATTTTTAGCTTTAATATAGCAAACTTTTTTTTTTATTAAGACAACCAATTTTGTCATCTAAGCAAACTTTGTTTAGCATGAAATTTTACATATAATGGTAGTTTCAAATTTAGCAAATTTTTCTTTTTTATAAAATTTTATTAGTAAAGTCTTCAATTTTTATAGGAATTTTAAAACCTGTTTTAAGTAGTTTTATTCTACTATTCTTGATATACTTAATCTCAAAATTTGAAAATAATTGGTTTGTAAATCCAAAAGAATCTTGGTTTTAAAGTTATATAGTAATTTTATATGTTTTTAATATAAATTTATATAGTAAAAAATTTAGGGTGTAATATAGTGTGACATCTCGATAGACTGATATTAAGTTAATTGAAAAGTAATATATGGTTTATTCACTTTTAAAATTTCTTAACAATTAATAAACTTATATACAATGTATATAGTCACTTCTATTAAAAAAAAATTATTATTACAAACTTGGCAAATTCTTTAAATTTTTTTGGAATATAAAAACCCAAGTTCAATATACTGAATTAAAATCATAAATTCAAAGTATTTTATAAAGTACAAATCAAAGCTATAGTATTGAAGTGATATCTGAACTAAAATCATATCTCTTTGTATTATATTCACCAATTTGGTTTCACTCCAAAATTAGCCAATTATAATCGAAAATTATTTGCTATTAAAATTTATTACAAAGTGAGTTTTGACAACAACAGTTTTTTAAACTTACTTATAATCTATAATTAAATGTATAGAATATTGTAATATCTACATGTTTAAAGGTAGAGTGTAACGTAGATCATTTTTAATAGTAATCACGTTGCAAATTATGCAAATCATAACAAATCATATGATGATCATATGATTTACATAGATTCTAACCAATCAGAGTTGATAATTTATGTAGATCTCCTCGTAAAAATTAACAACTCCTCGCAAAATTTTATAGTATTGAAAAATTGAAAAATATATTGAAATATTCTTGTTTATATTTACATAAGATTAAAAATCAATTTTTAAATTGTTTTCGACTAATTTATTTTAATTTTTAAAATTATTCTAACTTTGTTTATATAAACCGCTGATTTTTGTATGTACAACAAATAATTCGGCATTTATATTTATATTGTATTACACTATACCTTTAATTATTAGCTGAAAGTAAATTAAAAAGGTAGTTTTCTGAAAAGTTCTTTCGAATTTGCTCTTACCCATTATACAACCGATCAAACAATGACAAACTAATCCTTTTCTACCCGAAAATACCAAAACACTTCAACAACTAGTAATAGTGCTTTCTTTTACAGCTTGGCATAGCTATTCTTTGAATACTTATTGCTTATTTATCTCATATAGAGGCCAAAAAACTATTTTATTTGAAGATTTCATTGTTATTCTTTACGTCACTTAATAGCAGAAGTTTGTATAATAGTTTATCGAAAAACGACCTCTAAAAATCAAATCGGTGGATATGTTAAATTAACTAAAACAATTATAAGATAAAAGAAAACAATATTAAATGAATCAATAAATTAAATTTATTTAATAAAATTAGGCAAAATGCCAATAGCACCCTGTTCCATAGCGATCCTATATGATTGACCAATCATTTTTGAGATTGGCGATCATATATAAATATTGATCATTGTTTGATAAGGGCACTGATAGAGATTACGTAATATTTTTTTATTAAAGGTGTTACCTCCTTTCCCACATCATTATGAAGTATATATATAGTATATTATCTCAGCTACCCCCCCTCTCCCTAAAAATATTACGTAATATCTGTTAGCGCCCTAATCATTATTTTTTTCTTTTTCTAGTCAGAGTCATTTTGAAGTTACGCCTTACCATTTTGAAGTTTAAGTTTTTTTGTTAGTTTTTTTCGTTTTCAACTATTTCTTTTTTTCTAGATCACATCATCTTAAAATTGTTTGGAGTTATTTTGAAGACATATATAATCTCATTGCTTTTATCATTTCATCATTTTGTCGTTTCATTGTTTTATTGTTTTGAAGTTTGGAAGTTGCTTCTCTTTCACAAGTGTTTTACCGATTAGCAGGACCCGAAATATATATAGATAGGTCAGATATTAGTTTGTTTATTTTTGTATTTTTATGCAAATCTTTTCTATTTATAGTATTTTTGCTTATTTTTAAAGTTTTTTTTGCAGATCTTTTTATATTTAGTAATTTTATATATATATTTTAGGGTCCTGGTCAGCTTATCTGCTAATATATATTCATTTCTATTGCTAATATAGCCCAGATAGCTTGAGAATTTTTTTCTAAAATATATGATTACTGCCAATTTTTTCATATTTTAGCTATTTTATAACAATATATAAATTGATATACCTGTTTGGTTAAGACATTCTGAATCTAACTTTAATAATACATTCTAAATTTAAATTATTTATCATGCTATACTTGAATTTAATTATTGTACTATATCTGAATTTAATTTGTGCTATATTCCAAATTTAACTACATGTTATATTTTAAATTTATTATACTATGTATATACTTCCAAGACTCAATAAATAAAAAAAGGTAATACCAAAAATATAATAAATTTTTTGAAAAGTGAAAAAGAAAGTTCTATATAATTAAAATATATTAAATTATATTCTAATAGTGGCACTAGTCTTCTTCTTGAAATATTTGAAAACAAATATACCAGATATCGTGTACAAAGAAAACAATGCATAGCTAGATGTCAAAGAAAAATAGCTCTCAAATTTAAGGACTTGAAGAACAAAGGATAAATATGAAAATTAGACTAAGAACTATACAAATAAAATAACAAATTTAAAAAAAAACACCAATATTAAAAAATATTTAGAACAAGTAAATAAAAACTTACTTATCTTGTTAAAATCAATAATAAATCTTTTGAATACTTTGGTATCTAATGCTATCGTTAATTCTATATTAAATTTCTTGAAACAATACCTAAAGTGAATGAATCAGTTGACAAAAAATTTAAATTAATAAGCTTGATACTAGTTGTGTAGCCTTTTTAACCATTAAATCAATACAACAAATTGTAGCTTAAAGAGAAAAAGAGCAAAAATTAAAAAAGAAAAAAAGATGAAGTACTAAAAGTAGAACCTTAATATCTGGGTCTTTTAAAAAAAAAATAAAAACCTGCTAAACTCAAGCCTACTGTATGCCTTGAATTTAACTCCAAATCTATGTGCTATCCTAATCTAACTATTATAATATATACAAATCTATTATGCTACATTTGAATCTATTATACTATGTCCCAAATCTATATTACAAATCTAACTGCTATGCTATCCCTTAGATTGTAGTAGAACACAGGCAAATTTGCCTGCGTTTTTGCACTTTTTTAGCTCTGATTTACTTTTTTAAAATGCTAAAATAATTAAATAAAACTTTGTACAATTATATTTGAAAATAAGGATTACTTTTTTGCAAAATTAGTTTTTATATTATAAGAAAATAAATTATAGTTACATATAAGCTGAAAATAGATAATTTTAAGAAAAAATTTTTTTAAAAAATTTTATTACAATTTTTCTGCGATCTTATTTAGTTTTAGTTTTAGAACTATAGTTCTTAAGACAATATTGTAGTTTATATAAAGGATGACAACTTTCATTATTGCAACTTTAATGATTTACTTGTAAAAATTAAGACTTGTATTAGAAGTAAAGATTTTTTTTATAGACAGGAACATATAAAATTTGAAAAAATCTAAAGAAAAATTTTAATAGTAAAAATGCCAATACAAGAACTTTAAACATTTATTATATTAAAGTTTTCTAATGATTTTAAAAAAAATTTATAACAAAGTTACTAAAACAAAACTCAAAGAATATTTTTTACTTAGAAAAGATATGGCTAAAATCAATATTTAAAATTTTATTAAAAATTTTAAAATACGCAGGCAAATTTGCCTGTGTTACAATCTAAGGGATAACCAAATCTAATTATCATATTATATCTAAGTCTAACTACTATACTATATTCCAAATGCTATACCAAATTTAACTATTATGTTTATACTTATTATGTTACATCTTAAATTTGTATTATGCTATGTTCCGAATCTAATTATTTGCTATTTCCTGTATCTAACTTTTATGATATGTTCCAAATTCAAATCAACTATCATGCTATACTTGAATTTAATTATTGTACTATCTGTCCCTAGCTGAAAATATTAATAATTAGAATAATTATAAATAACAAACATGTACAATAAAATGAATCTAGCTCTATACTTTCTGCTTGTATTAAATATTAAATTTTTTTGATTAAGTTGATAACTTAGAGTGCTACCAAAAATTAGCTAATTCAATTTTGGCCAAAATTTTGACCCCTTCTAGAAAATTAGCTGATTTCTGGTCCTTCTCTTAGGTAGTTTTAATTTAAAGGTTTTGGAGTCTACAATAAATATAGACCAAGTCCAGCCAATATTACAGTAGCAGATACAGCAAGATAAAACTTATATTTATTTTCTAGATCGTTGTTAATATTATTGTATTTTATTCCTAAATTTCTTAATTAGACAGCTTACATTTTTGTAGTTCCCTTTTAATATATTTAAATAATAATATTGAATTAGTTCAAGTAAATTTTTTTCTTTAGAAAAAAGTTAATACATGGTACTAGAACATTTGCTATTGTATTTTTTGCTAGCATCTAAATATTTATTATTAATAAATAAGTTTATATAATGATTAATAGTCAATTAATTTATTTGTCATATGCTGTATTACCGTATTTGATTTATTCTGATCTTTTTTACAGAAGATGTACAAAGTGTTGAAGACCACTATTAGAGAGCTTCCAGAAATTAGCTGATTTTTTTTTACTATAAGTCCACCTCACCCCTACCTCATCCACCCTACCTGATACCCAATCAGCCAATCAGATTTTACGATTATTAAAAAGTTAGATATAATATTTAATAGTAAATAACTTTTAATCAACTGGGCAAATTTTAACTACCAAAATGATCCTCTCAATGAGAGAATTCTAGCAAGCCCAAAATCATTAAAATCTAATTACTAAATCCTAAGATCAGAATAGATTTGTATTACTATAGAAGTTTTATAATTTATTAAAAAATTATAAACTATATATAGTAACACAAATTTATTCTGATCTCTGGATCCTGTAATTGGATTTTATGAGTTTGGGCTTGCTAGAATTCTCTCATTGAGCTGATCACTTTGGTAGTTAAATCTTTGAAATTGGCCCAGTTATTAACAATTGAAAAATTAATTTTTAATTGTTAATAACTTTTGTTCTAGATTAGATTTTAATGATTTTGGCTTGCTAGAATCCTCTAATTGAGAGGATCATTTTGGTAGTTAAATCATTAAATTTGATCCAGTAAATTAAAAGTTATTAATTATTAAATATTGTTAATAAATCTATAATTTTGGTCAAAAATAATTTTGTAACTTTGGCCAGAATTATAAAATTTTGGCCGGAATTATACCTGATACTTCAGCTGACTCACCCACTCTTTAAATCAGCTGATTTCTAGAAGCTCCCTTATATAGTTTAAAAAAATTTTATTATGTAAAATTACAAGTTGTCAATTGATGATATAGCTTTTTATAATAAGAGTTACTTTAAAAAAAATTTTTATATTGTATAACTCAGTAATCTTCAAACCAATCAAATCAAATGTCCACTATGCTTATTCTACACTTAACTTTGTTTCTATATAGACTATTTTTTCATAGGACAACAATACTACTGATGCTATAAATTACTTTAAATAATCTAAAACATTGATTAACTTATTAATTAATTTTTAATTAATTAGATTTGAATAACAAATTAAAATATGGTCAATAATTATATACTAGATAAATTTATAGCATTGTTTGTCCAGAGCTAACTATTTATATAAATAAAATAATTAAAAAAAACTTTGCTATTTCTTACTATATAGTATATATGATAATAATTTTTGATCTACTAGTCTATTTTCAATAATTTAACTACCAAAATGCTCATCTCAATGAGACAATTTTAACAAAATCATTTATTAAAATTTAATTACAAGATCCAAGATCATTCAACTTTGTGTAATTTTAATAGTAATTTTTAAAATCACTAAGTAAAGTTCTTTAACATTGAATAACTTTTGATCTACTAGCCTGTTTTGAATGATTTAACTACCAAAATGTTTGTCTTAGTGAGACAATTCTAACAAAGTAAAATTGTTAAATTCCAATTACAGAATTCTAAAATTGATAAAAATTTGACAATTATTTAATCAAAATTAGTTTTATATATAAAAACTAATAATTGTCTAACAATACAAATATTTATTGATCTTGGGATTCTGTAATTAGAATTTAACAATTTTGGGCTTGTTAGAATCATCTTACTAAGATGAACATTTTGGTAGTTAAATCATTCAAAACAGGCTAGTGGATCAAGACTTATTCGATATTAAATAAATTTACAAAAATTGAATGATCTTGGGATTCTGTTATTAGATTTTAATGATTTTGAGCTAGTTAGAATCATCTTATTAAGATGAATATTTTGGTAGTTAAATCATCCAAAACGGACTAGTAGACCAAAAGTTATTATCAATTCCATAAATTGGTATACATGACCGATTAAAAATAGTTTAAAAATCATAAGTAGGCAGATAGAAAATACAAAGTTACGTTGTTAATATTTTAATATGTGATGCATCAAGAAAGTAACTTTTGTATCATGATATAGAGAAACTAAAGGTCTTTCGCTTCACTCTGGACAATAACTGTATTTTAAATTTAAAATTCTACTAAGTTAATTAATATTTATATTTTAAATAAAGAGATAATTTATACATTGCATATGCGACATTGTCAGCCCCATAAGATTAGGTGTAATGTTAATCAAAAACAACCAAAATAAACTGAATGATTTCGTATAGTTAGGGTTAGGGTTAGGTAGGGTTAGTGTACAGGCGAAGAGGGTGGTATATAGTAAAATTTTGCAAGAAATTTTTTTGTTAGAGCACAAAAGGAGGTTTAATATGCAAACTTTGGGTTATAGGCGATTTTCGTCAAACCGAACATTTGTTTTGAACTTTTCTTCTTGTGCTATATTACACCTGATCTTGAATTTTATTGGTTGATCATGTAAGGGCAACGCATCGCAGGGGCAATAAATAAATGTACCCTTAAATAAATTATTTAAAATATTAAATTAAAGATTTCAAACAGTATAAAAATTCTTTTTTAATTTCTGTTTTATTATATTTTTACTTATATCTTAATTAGAGTAGCTTAATAGAAAATACAGTTATACTATATATGAACATTTACCAACTATTGTTATTTCTTATATTTTTAGATCTTTTCTTTGATATAAACCTTTACTCAATAATAAATAATAAATTTGACTTTTTAAAATTTTGTCACTGCAAGAGTACAACACAGTCAAGCAATTTTTACAAATCTCACTTCTATAAGCAATATTCTACAAAACCACTTTATACCTGGTACTCTAGAACTACTATTATATTTAATACACTACATAAATACCTAGCTCTAATATCTTTGAACATACTGTTTATTGTGGGCTTTTATTTTAATCAAAAGTGGGTAATTCAACTTATTTCTATTCAAATCAAGAATTTACATTATTGATTACCAAATCAGAAATCAAAACATTATCAAAAAATAATATCAATCACAAAATATAAATGATCTTCAAATAGCTACATTAAAATAATCAACAAACACTATATACTATAAATCAATTTGTGTATATTATTATACTGATCCTTAAATAATATTATATAAGTTTATAGCAACAAATATTATCTTGGCTTGCCCAGTTAGGTCAGACCTATTATACCTAGTTTATAGTTTATCAGGATTTTAGTTCTGCCTTAGCTAAGCTTTAGCTACAAATAAATTAGTCTGAGTTAGTTTTTTTCAAATAGTAGTTAAGAATGCATTGCACTATTATGTATCATTTTTCTAACCCCATTAATAAAGAAATCCTAGCAAGATTTATTGGTAAAAAAAAAAAAATTTCAAACAACAATATTTAATACATAAGTATTAATTGACTTATCAAATTTGATCTTTGATATAATTGATATCAATTAAAAAAGTAATAAGGGTTGATAACTTTTTATACAAGCAATTTACCAACAAATTTTTTTTTTGTATTTTTTTTTTTTTTTTTATTTATTAAGTAATTTACCAACAAATTGATATTATGTCAAATGATCTAAACAACATAATTTGATAACTTTAGTTATTAAAATTTTGATCAAACGATCAGCTCATTAGATTGAACCGGTCACTTTTATTGATCAAAAAAATTACAAACTCTATATGCACGATAACCTAATGATTACATAAACCTCAAATGACCTCGATCATTTCTAAATACGAGTCATTTCCCGAATTACCCAAATTTGAAATACTAACACAATATCTCCTATCACTTCGGCGTCCAAATAACTAGCTCATTTACCATCACTAACCTATACCACCCCTACCTCAAAACCGCATTTTACTTAAATAATAAATTACTCACTGCATCTGCATCCTCTAGAACACGAACCTTGTTATTGATACATACCTGCATGTTTTTTACATGCATTAAATACAGAGGAAATTAATTTCCACAATCTATACAGGGAGCTCATCTAGGAGAGTTCCAATGAATTTTACACTTTTCTGTGTGATAACACCCTCATTAAAGCTGTGCCATTTAGTTCGATAAATCTCATATTGATAAATTCTTTTTGACCCAACAATATTTATTTATCCAAATAATTTTTATTTTAAAATTTTTTTCTAACCAGATATATCCTTTAGGAAAATATGTTAGGCATTATCGTCGATGCATTAGGAAGATTATTCGGAAATTTCCTAGAGACCCAACGCCGGAATCCAATTTGCGCGGGTAATTGAAGAGGAAATAGCCAATCGGAGAGTGCAAATTTTGACTATTCCGGATCAGCCCGACATAGAATCCGAACATGTACGAAAGAAGAAAAAAACGAAAATACGCAAAAACTAGTAATTAAAAATGTCGGGAATGAAATTTTACATATAACTAATTTTAATCTGTTTTTATGACCTAGGTTCTAAATTACAAAATCAGATTTCCTTTTTTGGTTTGTATCACCCGCGCAAATAAGTAAAACGTTATTAATATCGAAGAACGAAGGATTTACCTCATGAAGATTATTGAATAAAATCGGCATAATATTATCCGCATCTCTTAACCAAAAGGACTAAGCAAATTTAGAATATTCACACATATTATAATCTAAGGTATGGAATTTATCATGTTTTCATAAAAGGCCAGCCAATAAACAAAAATGTACAAAGGGATATTGCACTCATTATGACTTGCAATTGGCGAAAAATTTGGGTCTTCACATAAAATTATCCACCGAAGTCTTAATGCATTAATATTTGAACCATTTCAGCTCATGAACGGAATGGATATTTTTTTAAATGGGTAAGTTATCTTACAGAAATCAAGCATGAAGACGGACAGGCAGATAAAGTTTCCAAGCATATGCTAGTATAATTCTGGGACGATATGGGCGAAGACCAGGTCCACATAGGAGCATGACATCATTAGTTTCAGCAAGAGAACACTAGATTATATCAGAAAAAATAACATCATTAGGAGATTGTGTAAAGCATATCCACACAGATGGATTTATTATTTCAGGAAAAATAGTGACTAACCGATTGGAAAACAAACGAGTTAAAAATTGTAAAATCAGGCATCGTGTCGATAAAAAATGTGATGAATTTAAAGTGTGTCGATGAAGAAATATTTCTTCCATCATCTTCAAAATCGGAAAACATTCCCATCCGGTACTTATCTTTGTTAAATGAGATTCTTGAAGAATTTTTCAAGATCATAGTAAGAATAGTGACGAGAAGATGTATCCTCTTTTATTTGTTAATAAGCAACGGTATTATAGTGTTAGCAGAATAATATGGCAAATAACTAACGAGAATTTTGTAGTAAGTTACTAAGGAATTGAGTAAAAATACGAAGCCAGCAACGTGTGTACAAGTGTTATCCCGAATTTTATCGGAAAAATAAATCTAACGACAAATATATATATTTCTTAAGTTTGTAAAACATATCCAAATTTGCAACAGATAAGATTCGAAAATTATTGTTCGCGTCTACTAACAATAAAAATCTAGAAGCCCTTTTGCCTGAACGCTCAAATTTAAAATCGTTCACAATAATAGGTTCTGGTCGCTTAGCCACAAAATTATTTACAAAACTCCTTCATTGCGTCCTAGTTTGGAAGAAACGGAAATTAAAGGTCGTTGGCGGATCAAAGAGGGTATGGTATGCTTATCAATTTCTAAAGACTACACCCGAAATAAACATTTACGAAGGTCAAGATTCAGAATTCAATAATAAAGTCAGATGTACAATTTATGAAATTTTCTAAAATTTTTGGTTAAATTTTTTTTGGCTTTTTTTTTTAACAATTAGGTACAATTAGGTTAGGATTTTGGCAAGGTTTATATTTTTAAATCGAGGTCGCTAATTTCTTCGCTGCGGCAATAATTGGCTGATTGTGTCACGTGACCACATGACAAAAATGTCATGCAACATATAAATATAAATTCCTCCTTAAAAATAAACTAACCATAAAGAGTGCTTAATTTTCGAATTCCTCTGCTTGTTACACGGATTTCAAATACCTGTGTATTATCGTAATACACATGTGTAAATTTAGAAATTTTATTTATAAAAAATTTTAGTCTGCTCCAAGATTTTTAAACTTTTGCAAAATTTTCGATAATTTTTAAATTAAATTCAATAAATATTTTTTAAAGTTAAATAAAAAAATTTTTATCAGGTTTGATCAAAGTAATTATTGAGAAATATTCATTAAATTTTACCGAGGTAGTCGACAAGCATTGCATATCACACTTTACATAGAAGTAGAAAGCTTTGCTCTGGACTAAATTCTTTGAAAAATATGGTGACGAGAAACGAACTAGGCCAGACTTTTAAAGATGGATGTTATTAAAGGTGATTTTAAAATAATTAATTTGCACGTAGTTCAAATGAACCGTTTTTTTTGTATTACAGTAATTGCTAAATTCTAATTAATGCAAATTTTAAATATTTTCTGTTTTCATTGCTTAAGCCATTAAATCATGTTTATTATAATAAAGTAAGTCTATATTTAGAAAGGATTTTTATAGTATATAATCTTTTAGAAGCAATTTAACATAGTCTCAATTAATATCATTGCTAATGTTGAAACTTGGCTGAAGCCGAAACCAATAAAACCCACTAGTGCTAAATAATCACATGCATTAGTTTCAACAAAATGCGAGCATCAGCCAAGAAAATTAACTGACCTATTATTTATAATTCAGTAACTTCAAAATTATTTGATACCTAGCAAAGACAAAATTCGATAAAATGAATATGATTAAGATGTCAAATTATTTAAAATTATTTAACTAAAACTTAAATAACATTAAATAACATACCTTTCTGAGCAAATGTTCACCATACACAACACCTTCATGGTGAATAATGGGGTCAACTTCAAGACATTTTGAGAGTGGCTCAATTTTTGCATCAAAGTTTGGCTCGTAAAAGAACGGAATTCTTTTAGTCATAATATAATGTTAGCATTGCGTTTATGGTATTTTAAAATAAAATAAAGGTTCGTTCCAGCCAAAGTACTCACGAGACTCTATAATTATTACTATTATGGATAACTCTGTGTAAAGTACTTTTATATAAATCATTAGTCCATATCTAAATATATAGATTAATATTAGTAAATAAATTAAGGCAAAAAATAAATAAAACATTAAAAATTTTGAGCAATAAATAATAAGAACTTACATTCAGCATATCACCAATATTTACAACAAAAGAGTTAGGTACAGGATCTGCGTTAATCCAATCTCCTTCTTTTGTTTTAACTTGGAGTGCACCTTTCGTGGAATCCTTTAGAAAAATTATAATAAAAATATAATTTATGCTAAAAAGATATGACAAATTATTTTATAAATACCGTATTAAGAAAAGTTAAGCATCTTTTTTTCGAAGCAAAAAAGCAGTTAGTTATTCGTAACTTTTTATAAAAATTCAAGAAAATAAATATAAAAAACGTACCCATAATCTATTTTATATTTCGGTATTTTTTTTTTTATTTTTTTACAAAATTTAAATCATTTAATTAGTAAGATTTAATTTGAATCGAAATCGAAAGATCGAACACACGAATGTTTTTTACAGGAAAGTTCCCAAATTTCCGGGTCAGATGTGTCGGATCCAGGCCCTAGCGGTTAACATGTTCTATAGCAAAATTATCAGTTGGGCATTTTTAATAGCTATCGTTGTGATTTCATTAGTAAAATTTTTTAATGATTGGGTAAAATTGATCAATTCCGATCAAGCCGGACCTGGATTCCCGATGCATTCTGACCCGGAAATTTGGACCGGGTTCACTCTTCTCTGACATAGCAAATTCATTGTCTACCCAATATTCGTATAAACCATTATTCTCATTAAATATGATGTATATGGATAAAAAAAAACTCACCAGTATGTTCTCCACAACTGTATTTTACACGGTCTACACCGTTCGAACTCTTTAGAGATGGATACCCAATTATTCTCATCACCCTGTAAAATATCGTGAAATATTTTAATACTAACATTTCCCTAAACAAATGATAATTCAAATTAAAAATGCACACACCAAAAGGAATCATCCATAAAATTTACAAAATAATCATGTTCCAATCCTAAACCCATGGCAATAGCACTCATAACTTTAGCACCTAGAGATTTCATATTTTCTATATATTGTTCAAATACGCTACGAAATTCAGGAGGATTTGTTGGCCATTGGTTTTCACCTCTTAATGGAAGATTTTTAATGACCAATGGATGATCACGGGAGATTGGTTTATAGTAGTCAAGTGCCTGTAAATATAAGTCGTAATCTTTATAAATAAAAAGAAAATCCAAATAGCTCCAAATGGTTAAAAAATTCAACATACCTCGTGCCAGTCTTTTTGATATCTTGTGACATTTTCACCAAGTCTTTGATATCCTCTTATATATATTTATATCAGGTTATTCTAAGCTGTTCGCTGTAAATATAATAATAATAATAATCATAATCATAATCTGATTTTACCTTGCGAAATCTTCGTTGGAAATACTTAATTTATCCTTTTCTTCTCTAGGTTGATGGAAAAACTCGTATGCCAATTTTAAAACATGGTCACAGGCATCTTGTGGTATACCGTGACCCTTCAAATAAAAAAATCCGACATCTCTACATGCAATGTGAAGTTCTCGAGCTACAGTCTGTCTGGCAGATTCTGAGTCAACGTTATCAGAATCGATAAACGGAGAAAAATCGATTATCGGAAGCGTTTTTGGTTTCATTTCTTTGAGTGAGAGAGAATGATTCCCACGATTGTCTATGTTGCCATTTTTATTTATCGAGATAATCCCAGGTATTAAAATGGTTAAATACCTAATCACATTGGTGACTGACAAATGAAGTTTCTATAAATATATTTTTATTTTGTACAGTTGTTAAGATTTTCCTGAATCGTCTGACAATTATCATGTGCTTATTCGTGAGAATAACCTATGTAACTCAAAGTTATTATTTTCTTGCTTTAGGTTTTTATTTTTGGTTTATCACTTATTTCGCGCATGTTCTGATTCCTGGTACACAATTGTCTCTGCATATAATCACAATTGCGGATACGTGTCATTTCACCGACAATCATTTCACTTAGCCGACATCACGCCAAGTGACAATTTACTAAAAATACATACCTGCAACTAATAAAACGCTAATCCTAACCCTATGTGATGTCGGCTAAGTGAACTTTCGGTGAAATGATTGTCGGTGGAAGTGACCAGCACCGCAATTGCAATTATTTTCTTTGGATCATGATACACGTGAACGATCGAGTCGACCAGGGCGGCCCCTAAAGTTCGGATCGATAGCGCAGTCGCAGCATAGAAATAACCAATCGATGACAAGTCGTTACTAATCTTGAAAACATACGATGGATGCTAAGTTTTATTTCTTTTTATGTCTTCAAAGTTAGTTTATGAGATTGGCATTTCTATACTACGGCTGCGCCATCGATCCGTATTTTGGAGGGGCCACTAACGATGTTCAGACAATGGACAATTACTCGGGGGGAAGGGCCGAGTTTTCTGCTTGAAAGCACCTAGAGTATCTCATTGAGTGTTTTATGGTCAGTTTCATGAATAGTCACGCTGCAAAGACGATCTTTTAAGACCATAAAAACCTAGCTTAAAATTATTTATAAGCCGGTCTTCCCCTGAGGGGATATCCATTGTCTGACCATTCGTCTCGCAGCACAGAAAACAATTAAAAAAATTGTAATATGCAGGGGCAAATATATATCGATACCAGAAAGAAAAACAAATAAGTGTTCAGGAACTAGGTTTATTATTAAGTAAACCTACTTTCAGGCACTAAGTAAAGTTGTTCTCCGGATCAAGACAAATCTAACATTGTAAAATCATCAAAAACGGCCTGGTAGATCATCCACAATAATCTAAAGTTTAAGCGACGATTATTACACGAATTTTTAAGACTTAAACAATCATTGCAGATGATCTATCAGGTCGTTTTTGATAATTTACCACCTTTAGAATTGTCTTGACTTGGAGAGCAACTTTATTTGAAGTTCAACAATAGGTTTACTTAATACTACCGTAGAGCATTGCATAAAGTACCCCCCAAAAATAATACCCTACCACATAAAGTACCACCAATTAAAATCACTGGGTTCGTGAATAGTACCCGGTATATTCAATTTTATTTTGAATAAGACCTCGGGTACTGCATGCAGTGCTCTACGGTAAACCTAATTTCAAACCACTTTTTTTAATTTTTTTAAAATTGTCATGAGTAAGTACCTCTTAGTATAATTAAGGGATATTTATTTATGCAAAATCCGGTAATTTATTTCTTTGTTTTTTATTAATTGTGGTTTTGCTGGTTTAATTATTTTTTTATCCTTTATTAATTTACTACTTGTGGCAGCTTATGCTGAGATTGGCTTATGCTGAGATCCAGGGTCTCTATTTAAATCTATAATACCTAATAAAATCCACATATACTCTTTTATTAATAATCCTAACCCTAAACCCTAACCAAACTATAAAAAAAACACCCCTGAAAATTTTATAATTTCATAATAAAATAATTTAAATTCTCAGCATAAGCCAATTTTAGTATAAGCTGCCATACTACTTTTTCTCAACTTTATCACCTATATTATTAAAAGTTAAAAATGTCTACAAACACTCAAGAAATTCTTATTTTTTTTGCAATATGTAAATTAATGTTTCAAGAACTTGAAGAAATAATTGATAGAATTATTTTACAAACTTATTGATAGAATTATTTTACAAACTTATGTAATCTTATTTAATAAAATTTCAAGACCAAAAACTAATAGATTCTGAAATGAGGGGTTTTTTTTTCTTGATGATATTAAACCTAATAATAATTTTAGAAGATATTTTTATATTACAAAATCTTTTTTAATATTCTTATTCAATAACTTTTAATACATCCTGAAAATTAATTAATAGCACCTAATTCAACACCAATTGATAAACAAATTGCACTTGTACTTTGGCATTTAGCAAATCATACTGTAGTTAAAGAATTAGAACAAGTTAAAGGTACATCAATGGGCTTTGTTATTAATTTTACAAAAATGTTTTTATAATTATATTGCTTTACCTAGCAATAGCACTAATATTTCTATTTATATTTAATAATTTTATTGAGAATACTATTTGCAACAAATAAGAAATTTGGATTTTGTTTCAAGGCTTATAACTCTGTAAATTTAGATCTTTACAAAAGCACTTTATAGAATTCAAATGCTATTATAACTTATTCAAATCTTTACCAACCTTCTTACTAATTGCTCTAACCAAGTTATAACAAATTTTGAACTAATACTATTCTATCTAGTACAAGATGGAATATACCAAGAAAAACAATTACTCCATTCTTTTGGCATATCTATTATAATCCTCTTATTCAGAAAATATCTACATTTTACTTAGGATATATAGCATTAGCAACTTGGGTATTCTATATATTAATATTGTATATAGAACAATTTTGAACAATTTTAAACAATTTTGAACATTTTTTTAAATTAAAATTCTATAAAATTTTATTAAGATAATCTATTTTAATTTTTTTAAAAATAAACTTAGCACCTAAAAAAATATAAGGGTGGCTAACATTTATTACCTAATATCCATTTACTATAGGGGCTTACCCCTACCCCCAGGTAAGATCTATAAATAGAATTTTAGCCAATCAAATTTAACTAAGGTAAGATTTTCTTAACCCCCACCCCTAAAATATTACCTAATAAATGTCAGCACTCTAATTACTGTATATAATTTTTAAATTAATTTTTTGATTAGTTAAACTTGGAATAGGTTTGGATAATTTTGAACAATCTTGAAATTTATAGTATAGACATTTTCTATATACAACACTACTATATAACTACTATATACTACAATTCAACTTATATAAAATACAAATTTTAGTATTAGTCTTAGCATATATAGATAATACTTTATAATCTTTTTAACTATTACAACAAATTCTACAAACTGGTACAAATACAAGTCAATCAGGATTCTGAATAATCTATATAAGGGTGCTAAGGGGCATCCATAAATAATGTTATACAAGAGGGGGGTTGGACGAACGATAACGTTTTTCTCAATAAGTAGGGGGGGTCAAAAAAATTTAACGTAATTTTTTTAGAAAAAATTGGCTAAAAATTGATCCTGTGGTCCAAATTTAATGATTTTGGTACCATTCGATTCATCTTGGTGAGAGGAGTCAGATGGTACCAATTTCATTTCATTTGGATCGCTGGATCAAATTTTATTGGCCAAATACTATTGGTTATTACATTTTCTTATAAAATTACTAAAAAATCAATGGTTTTTTGTGAATAACTATTGATCCAGTAATTCAAATAGAATGATTTTGGTATCGTTGGATTCGTCTCACTGAGACGAATCGAATGGTACCTAAATAATCCAAATCGGATCACTGTGGCACAATATATTCAAGTTTTTATAAAATTTTATATATAAACATACGGATTTTGAAAAATTTTTTTATATAGTAGAGGGGGTCCAGTGCTACTATGAGGGGTACATAACTTTATTTATGGATGCCCCTAACATTTATTACATAATATCCATTTACTATAGAGGCTTACCCTTCCACCTTCAGGTAATATTTTTCGTCAAATTTAATTGGCTAAAATTTTTATATTGAAGTAAGATTTGGCTTGACCTCCACTCTTTAAAATATTACCTAATAAATGTTAATACTCTAAGCTTATATTTGGGCATCATAGTAAATTTTTTTGGTTAGCACTTTTATATTGGTATATATAAGCTATATTTTAAATATTATATAAGACTTTTAAAGTTCTTTAACTTTTTTTGAAATACAATATTCTCTAAAAAAAACAAAATTATATTCCCTAAAAAAAAAACAACAAAATTACATTCTTTAAAAAAAAAAAATACAATTACATTCTCGAAAAAAAAAACACCATTTATTTTCTAAAAAAAAAAAAACAGAATTATATTTTCTAAAAAAAAAAAAACAAGTTTACATTTTCTAAAAAAAAAATTTATATTTTTTAAAAAAAAACTATAAAAATTACATTTTTTAAAAAATATATATATAATTTCTTACTTTACATTTTTTATTAGCACATTAAGACCCCAAAATATATATAGATGGGTTAGATTAATTATAAAACTACCAAAAATAAAAAGATTTATATGGCGCCAATCAACTTGTTTGTTTTGATCAACTCAGATCAGCCCGACAAAGAAACAAAGAAGAAAAAAAGTGAAAAAATGCAAAAATACAAGAAACGAGTGTCAAAACCTACCTTGGGCATTAACAAAAAATGTCAGGAAGGCAATTTTACTATAATATTATCCCTAATTCTAACCGCCAACTAACTCTTACTCTAACTTTAATTAAAAAGTCAAAATCATATGACTGCACCCTGCTTTAAACGACCCCTATAAATAAAAAAGATCTGCATAAAAAATACCAAAAATAAGCAAACTAATACCTGTCCTATCTATGTATATTTCAGGGTCCTGCACATTTCAAATATAAGATTTATAAAAATTATTACATTAGCAGTCTTTTAAATGTATTTTTTTTGTCTATTACCTGTTTTTAAATATAACCTTTTTATCCAATATCTACTGTTCATATATGGGGGGACATCAATAGAAAAGGGACAAATCATTTTTAGTAACTTTTTTTTAATTTTTAAATTAAAATATCTTAACAACTACCATATCAAATTTAATAAATTTTTTTTGTTTTAATTCTATAACTATATAAAATTAAAATAAAAAAAAATTTATTGAATTTGGTTAAGTAGTTGCTAAATTATTTTAACTTAAAGTTGCAAAAACTTTTACTTAGAAAAAAGTTGTCTCTTTTTTATTAATATTCCCCCATAAAGTTGACTCTCTCTATACTGAACTGCATGTTCTGGGTTTAGAGTAAGTTCGCTTTATAAAGTTTGCTTTCTATACTAAACAGTTCAGTATATAGAGCTAACCAATAAATTCATATATATGTGATTAATAAATTTTTTTTATGTAACAAAAAATTTATTCAATGTTAAATACTATAAAAGCATAATATCGATATGCACAATTTAAATCACTAAACTAATAAAAAAAAGGTATATAGTACATATATACATACTACACACACATATATATAGTATAGTAATTCTAGTTGAAATTAAAAAAATCGGCTAAGCCGATTTTTTGACCTTTTTTCTAAAATCGGCTAGCTAATTTTATAAGTTTTCAACTTTGCATGCATTATAAAAGAATTGATTAAAAGTAAGCTAACAGTACTGTAACAGTACTTCGACAGTGGCTTAGCAATTTTACATAAGATTAATTAGAAAAAAACCAACAGCACTTCAACAGTACGTTGATAGCACTTCAACAGTGACAAACTATAATTCATTTAAAATTTTTGACTTAGCCGACTAAGCTGATAAAATTTCATCAACTCAGCTAGTTGAAAAATTTTGATCAACTAGGATTACTATTTACCATACTATTATTATTGCTATGATACTATTTTTATCATGCTGTTTGGGATGTCCCAAGTAGTTTGGTTTGCATTGCTTTGGAAGCCTTAATCAAATGGTTTAAAAAAGAGATAAGTTGAGCCAATCTGATGAAAAATTGCCTTTGGAAACCTTGGATGAAGAATTACAAAAAGCCTCTTATTGAGCTTAAGTAAATCGAATAGTGACATGAGCAAAATTAGAACAAAAAAATTTTTTGTAAAACTTTGTGCTTTTTCTTTTAATTTGTAATAAAATTTTGTAATATTTAAAAAAGTTTAATCATAATCGCATAATTTGCATATTCACATAATTTATATTACTGGTAAATACAGTTCTAAATCGATCATGTGACTTCATATATAAGTCACATGATAGTTCATTATATAGAAATATGTATATATAGTATCTGGTTGGTAAAAAAAAGTTCAGGTACAGTATAAAGAAATTTATTATTTTGTTTTGGTACAGCTAGTTTAAACTATTATAGAAAAATCTGTTTTTCCAAATCAGGTTTACCCCAGTATAACCTGATTTCGGTATAAACAGGTTCGGTATAAAGAGAGTTAACTGTATAATTTTTTTTAAAAAAAGTGCCTATATTAGCAATTTTTCAAATATGATATTATATAGATTGTTTAAGGTCCTAGTTAATTTACAGAAATCTATACTTATATCTAATATAAAACATGCTTTATAATGACTTTTTGTAAGCTCTACTATTTCTACTTAACTACCAAATATCTTATTTAAATTTTTAGAATACTAGTTTCTAACTTTTAAAAAATATTTGATCTTGCTAACATGTTATAAACTAAACAAATTACTAACAAACAAGCTAGCTATATTATTAATATAGTACTAATACCTATTTTAGATTGTCATATTTATAATTTAGTCTTTTTACAAACAACATATAACAAAATTTTGTTAAAATACTTAACAATTTCAAAATATAAAACCAAACTTTCTAGAACAATACCAAATAGCACTAAGTTTAACTATAATATATATAGTATTAAAAATATTTAGAATATTTAATTCTAATACTATATTTCTAATTTTTTTAGCAAACTTAATAATCAAGATTTTTTGGTACAAGTATACATATTAGACTACAACAACTATAAAACAATTTTTGGCCTACTACTAATATTTTTATGTATTTAATTTAATAATTAATGAACCCAATAAACATACTACAACTTTTAAATTATTCAACTATTACAATATTTAAATTTTACAATTACTATTAATTTTTTTTTTAATATTAGGGGTGTAGCTCCTGCCCCAAACTTTATTAATACTTAAGCAAATTGACATATGGTGGTGTTTTTTATGCATATATATTATATACAAGTATTGAGACTAGGACTTCAGTCGGTAAAACCTTTTATTCACGACTAAACCTACCAGAGCCTTCCATATTCTCATTTATATAGTTGACCTGGATTTGTACACCCTCTTCAACCAACAATTAGTATCTACATGTTCGCCACTTTATCTACATTACCTAATATCATTACATCCTATTTGGTGTATGTTGCCAGGTAGGCGCTTTATGCTTTCAAATTGGTATACCCAGAAAATCTCTTACTATTATACTTCTCAGGGATTCGTATCTCAAGCTATACAGCTGCCTCTACCCAATTGGATAAGTATTTCAAGCCTGTGTGCTGCCGCAACCAGCTGATTTTCCTGCAACTTGGGGACTCAGGATTTACTATAACATTCTGAATTTGGCAATGTGTGAACAACTGTACTTCCCGCTATGGTAGCGAGGTTTCTGGGCATGTTTCGCAAATGCTTCTAGTGCCAGATATAGTTGGATAGCATCATGAGGCTAGGGAGAACCCAGTTACTACTACATGCACTTATACTAGCATATACCTATATTGGTGGTCCCAGATCCTCTTAGCGTCCAAAGACTCTTATATGGGTACGCCCAGAGCTCCATTGGGTCTTGACTCGTACACGCCTCCATGCTTCCACTTAATTACTATTAATTCCAATCTTTTACTATTAATTATCTATATAAACTATTAGAAAACTTTATATATATATTCTTTATTTTATATTTAAACAATATTTATAGAAAAAAGAATTATCTATACTTCTAGCCTAAAACATATTTTATCTATAGTATGCAATACCTAAAGACTAAAATATAAAATTTGTTATATTTTAAACAATTTATAATAAATTTTGATATTTTATTGATTTCTTGTATTTTGATTGGTTAAAAATTTTTATAGTAACTGAAATTTTATAAATTAACAAATTTTTTAAAAATTAGCCAATTAAAAAAACCAAAACATGTAACGTGTCCCATTTTAATTTTTTAACATATTATATAAAAATTAAGCAGGTATAAATTAAAAATATATAATAATTATTTTCAAAATAAAGCTACTTGAAGTTGTATAGTACCAGATAGCAAAACCTATCTATTATTTTTTAGAGTGTGCCAAATTTAAGGTATGTGATACAAACTGTAATTGGGTAATATATAAATAACACAAGTTCTGATTAGCTAATTATAATTTGTCTGTATATTGCACTATATTTAGTAATAAATATTAACCAATCAAATTGCATATATGAGATTAGATATCAATCTGATTGGTTGATTGTCCTGTATCAAATTTCTGCTTTACTATAAAAGTTACTGAACTTTAACTTTTTTAAAAAATAAAATATCAAAATCTGTTTTAAAAATTTGTAGTTTAGATTACAAATAATAAATTTGTAAAAGGAGATTTTTAAAATAATTACTTGTTGCCAAGTTTTAAACTTTAAATAATGCCAAAAAAATATATAGTTTTTGCTATCCAGTACTATAGCAAATTAACAATTTAGTAGCTTTTTTTTTTATATCTTTTATATATCAAGAGTTATTAATTTTTGAAATTATTTTAGTCTTTAGGTGTCATGCACTATAGAATTAATTATTACTAACTAGCAAACAACCAAAATAGGTTTCTATATTAGAGTATACTATTTTAGCCAACTACTACTCAAGTTATATAGTCAAATTTACAACTACCTTTAGCCAACTTTTTAGCTTTAAATACTGATTACTATATTATAAAATCTAATACTTAACTTATATATTTTAATAATAATATTATTATTAGTAAAGGTTACAAACTTAATTTAAATAATACTATTTCTATTACAGTATTGGTATTGAACTTCTAGAATTCTATTAGATGTTCAGATTTTCTAGAGTTCTAGTAATTTTAATAAAAATTCTACTAAAAATATTTTTCACTAGAACCAATCCTATTTACCAATAAAAATACAAATATAATTAATTAATAAAAATTAACAATATTCTATTATTTATTTTTATAAAGCTCTATTTTATAATATTGATTATATTATTTGAGTATTTTTCTAAAAATTAGAGTATTATATATAGCATTATGTGATAAATATTGCAAATTAATATCAAGTACAGCCCAAATTCAACTTGTACTAGATCCCAGTAAATATTAAACAAAGCTTTTTATTAGTTCATTCTGTATAAATATATATATATATAGTGGCCAGATCTGATTTAAAAAAATTTGGATATTCAGATATGAATCAGATATCTGATTGTTATATTTACAAATTAAATATAAAACCAGATTACTAATAATTTTGTAAAAAATTTATAATATGAATCATAATTTCTATTTATATTGACACAATACAATTAATCACTTTAAGTATAAAGTAAAACAAAAGTGGAACTTATCTTTAAAGAATTTGGCACATTTGTAGTACTTAAAAATTTATTAAAGAGTGCGTTAATAGCTTTTTAAATATAGTCTTTATATAAAATCTGTGATAATACTATAGTAATAAATACAGATATAACTTAAATAATAATCTATATATAAAAGAATCGGGTAGCAATCAATTAATCGACAATCACTTCACTAACATAACATTTCACCGACAATTATTCACCAACAAGTTCATTTTACTGACAGTTTATTTCACCGAAGCTCATTTCACCAACAAAGTAATTCTGGTCATTGTTGTTAGGGTCAGGGTAGAATTTGGTAGAATTAGAGCTAAATTTAGTGTGCTTTTTGAAAAAAAACTTGTCAGTGAAATGAGCTTTAGTGAAACAAACTGTTGGTAAAATGAACTTGTTGGTAAATATTTGTCGGTGAAATGTTATGTCGGTAAAGTGATTGTCAGTGAAATCATATGACCCCAAAAGAATCTAATATACCAAAGTTGGCACCAAAACCTTTTTGTGCCAATTTAAAGGTTTGGGTTTCAGATTATAGTTTCTAAAACCTTATCTGAAATTCAAACCTTTATCTAAAACTCAAAACTTTACCCAAAACCTAAAACTTTATTCAAAACCCAAAACCTTACCTGAACACTAAAAACTATCTAAACTTTTATATACTCAATTGTATTAATGTTTATGGGTTCGTATTATTTTGCTGACAATCACTTCACCGATATAACATTTTACCAACAAATACTCACCAACAAGTTCATTTTACTGATAGTTTGTTTTACCAAAGTTTATTTCATTGACAAGTTTTTTTTTCAAAAAGCATACTAACTTTAGTCCTAATTATATTTAATTCTACCTGACCCTAACGACAATGACCAGAATTACTTTGTTAGTAAAATGAGCTTTAGTGAAATAAACTTTCAGTAAAATGAACTTGTCAGTGAATAATTGTCAGTAAAATGTTATATCGGTAAAGTAATTGTTAATTAATTGATTGCTACCCATGTATTATATATCTCTTTAATTTATACATTAAACACACTGATGTATATATACTATTTATCTCTTCAATATATATCAATTGTACTGATATATATTAATATCTTCTTAAAAAATTGGAATATCCAACACTATTTGGGCTGAAATGCATTGTATTCAACAATTAATTGTATGTATACAGTTCTTTTTATTGTATACAATATAAAAGACATAATTTTAGAGTTTATATTCTGCCAATTAAGGTTGCTTTTGCAAGCATTTACTTACTACATAAAACCTAAATACAATCTTAAGTAATAATAATAGTATGTCTATATCTACTAATAATCAAATTGATAAGTTACTGTAGAATTAAATAAATTGTCAGTATTAACCAGTATCAAATACTTATTGATTTTTTAAAATCTGGATATAATCCAGATATTATCTAAATTAAAAAATTTTCAATTGGATAAATATTCAAATTAAAACATATCTATTTAAATATTATTCAATATCTGTTTAAATATTTGAATCCAAACAATATATATATATATATACATATGCTTACTAAATTTTATACTTATAGCTATTATCATAATTTCCAAATGATTTTTTAGCTGATCTAGATAAAATTTGGTAAATTGATTAGGGTAAAATCTGGTTTTTTTTAATATTATCAGGACCCCAGATATCTCCAATATATGTCATATTTTTTTTTAGCAAATTGATTCAAATTTGATCTAAGGTCCAAATTTAAATTTTAGCAAATTGAAGTTAATTTTTTTTTTTTTTTTTTTATAATGCAATGTCGCATGAAAGCAGATTTTTATTAGGTTTTTAGATAATGCATTCTTGGTTAATGAGAGTACATATAGCCACATGTGCAACTTTTGGTTGCCTATTTAAGTAGTCCGCCCGAAGGTTCTACACTATACTCCGTACCTGTAACCTAACTAGGAGATTACTTATTTAAACTTTCTGGTGTCCCTCGTCCTGTATCACTTACCACAATCACACCTACACATAATCTCGTACTGCTTCAATTGAAGACCACCCAGATCGACATTTGCCATACTACTTGCACTCTAATTCTATAGGTAATCTAGTAGCATTCCAACTGCCGGATTACTCTAGAAAGGGTGTAGTACATACCCCTAATCTTTCTATGTCCTACACATTTCTAGATTAGGCTTTGAATACCTTTGCAATGACTGAGGCCACCACTAGCAGTCAGGGCTAACCATTGAACTGCACAGTATCTTTGCCCTTGCAAGGTTCATTCCAATCCCGATACCTACATTAACCAGTCCTATAACTGATCCCTTCTAAACTACCAAACCAGTTAGCCTGGATAGGTCATTGTACCTCAGCTTTAGGTGCCTTTTTTGGTTAACTTCCCTTGGTTCCTAATTCCGTAGCATAGGACCTTTTCTTCCGGTATGTCTCCGGCAGCCAGGTTGGTGCCCACTTGTCCCGAGGTGTTCGTCCAGTTCTTCAGTCTCAAATTCCAGTATCCGCAGTATTGTTGAAGATTATCACTACCTCCTTACTCGAGTCTTGTCAAACGGGTTTCAATTATTCCAGTTCCTTGGATTTGTTTGTATCACGAAATACAACTTCGCCCAAAAGCTCCCATTCGAGATGGTAACCAAGGACTACAGATAATGTACCCAACCAATCGTCGAATAAATGTTACCGGTACACAGACCTATTTGTCTAAACCGCCTTCATTGGGATTTGAACTCTAGACCTGTCGCTTGGGAGGTGACAACTTAGCAACTTCCCTAAGTCGCCACACCCTAAAGTTAATTTTAAAAAGTGTCATAATTGAATATTTTGGTGAATTACTAAAATTTTACACATGTTATATTTTATTTTTAGCAATTTATCCACATTTTGCAAGAATTATTATAACAAGTTAAGTCGTACTATAATGGTCGATTCAGATATAACAAGTTATTAATGGCTACACAGAGCAAAATTATAATCAATTATAATTAAAAATAAGTAAAAGTAGTTGTAGCATCAGCAAATTACTCGTGAAAGGGTATATTGGAAGGAACATTGAACATTGGTAGAAGCCAGAGAGTTTAAAATAGGCAATCCCCTAGTTGGGTTGCAGGTATGGCATCTAGTGTAGAACCTTCGGGCGGACTACTTAAATTAGACAACCAAAAGTTTACGTGTGGCTAGTTGTACTCTCGTTATACAAATGTAATATGTGGCACAGTCATATTGACCGGGCCAACCCGCTTGGACCAATAAAGTGCTAGGGTACCTAAGTGGTCACCTTAATATTTAAAAAAAAAAAAGTAGTTGTAGCATATAATCAGGCTTTAGTATTAATAGCAACTTGCATATGTTTACGATCATTAATCGTAATTGTATATTGATAAACAAAAAATTATGTAATGCAATTGCGTAGGGTTATCATTAAGCAAATTAGTTAGTAATTCATATAATAATTGTAGTAATTATTATAGTATCTTCTCTGAAATTTTCAAGAAATATAAATTAAATATACTAGCATAATGTATTTTAATATACCGAATAAGTTTTTTAAAGCACAAAGTTAGAATCAATTTGTAAAATTTTGAAATTATAATATTTTTAAAAATTTTTTATTTGAATTCTATAGATTTGTAAAATTAAAATAAAAAAATTTTCATCAAATTTGGTCAAGACCTCATGGAGATTTCTTTGATGAAAGTTCCTGTAAACAATTTCAATGTAGTTTCTTTGTAATATAGGGTGTTACACATTAAAACAGCCCTTTTTTGCAATTTTTTAAAATTGAGTTTTCATTAGATTGATATAAATTTTGACATAATCGATATTTTTCAATTATAAATGAAAGTCGATTTGCATAATAAAAAATCAAGATAGTTGTAAAAGAAAAATTACATGAGGCCGCGTAAGGCCAACACATCACGAGATTACCCAATAGTCACCTGCTAATTTTGACCAATCAAAATCGTGAAATTTAATTAATCCCGGATCAGTCCGAAAATCAAACCAAATGATTAAACTCAATTATCTCAAAATAAATTATATGTAAAAAAGGGCTGTTTTAATATGTAACATCACATATGTTTTTTTGCTTTTCAAAATAACCCACTGTTCGGCAATGATTTACAAAAAATTTTACTATGCTAACTAAAAAAATTTTTATAAAAAGACTGGTAGCACATAACATTGACTAATAGAATCTCAAATTTCATAAAAAAATATTAAAAACTCATGAAAATTAATAGTTTTGTAAATTTGGACGCATATGTTTTTGCAAGTTTTTTTCTAAACTTAAAATGCTTCCAGAAGCACTTTCTCAAAATAAAACCTCCAAAACGTAACTTAGTAAGGGAGCTTCCAGAAATTACGTAATTTTTTGTTACTAATAAATTTCAAAATTTTACCCCACCCACCCACACCTGATACCCTATTAGCCAATCAAATTTTATATTTTTTTAAAAATTATTTATATGTCCAATTTTTTGAATTGATAATAACTTTTGAACCACTGGTCCGTTTTGTATGATTTAACTACCAAAATACTCGTCTCAATGAGACAATTCTAACAAGCCCAAAATCGTTAAAATCTAATCACAGAATCCCAAGATCGTTCAACTTTTGTGTAATTTTAATAGTGATTTTTTGGAATCACTAAGTAAATTTCTTTAACATTAAATAACTTTTGATCCACTGGTCCTTTTTGGATAATTTAACTACCAAAATGTTTGTCTCAGTGAGACGATTCTAACAAGCCTAAAATCGCTAAATTCCAATTACAGGATCACAAGATCGATAAAGATTAGTATTGTTAATAACAATACAAAGCTTTATTGATCTTTGGATTCTGTAATTAGAATTTAGCGATTTTGGGCTTGTTAGAATCGTCGCACTGAGACGAACATTTTGGTAGTTAAATCATTCAAAACGGACCAGTGAATCAAAAGTTATTCAACATTAAAGAAATTTACTTAGTGATTCTAAAAAATCACTATTAAAATTACACAAAAGTTGAACGATCTTGGGGCCCTGTAATTAGATTTTGATGATTTTGGGCTTGTTAGAATCATCTCATCGAGACGAGCATTTTGGTAGTTAAATCATCTAAATTGGCCCAGTAGATCAAAAGTTATCAATAATTTTATAATTTTATTCTTTTGGCCAGAATTATAAAACGAGTTTACTAAAACACACCACTGGTGCCAACACCACAATGATTTTCACCAATCACATTTTTTAAATGCAGTGTAACGTAAAGATATTGTGTAATATAAATTTTTTGCCATTTTGTTATTTTTTTCAAAAATACCTTCTAACTCAAAATTTTATCTATGAAACCACCATTTTTTTTTTGAAAAAAAAATTCCTTGTGAAATTTTACTATATACTATGCCTCACCCTAACCCCTAACTATTAACTCTCACTTAACATTTATTAAATTCAATTTTTGTTTATTTTTTTTTGTTTATTTTTATATTGATCTTCACATTACACCACATACTGGTGTTGAACACTAGTAGTGCGTTTTAGTAAACTTGTTATAAAATTTTGACCAGAATTATAACCTGATATTTTGGCAACCCCACCCACCCACCCAAAAATTACGTAATTTCTGGAAGCTCCCTAAGTTGATAGAATAGGTATTCAAGAGTCTTTAATTAAAATTTCATCAAAAACAGATCAATATTGACGAAGTTATGATAGTTTTTCAATTTGCTTCCAGATTCAGGATTTTTTAAAATTTTCAATTTTGATGAAAACAGAAAAATCATTATCACAGGCTAGATTTTTATAAGTTCAAATAAAACAAATTACTGCGCACAAATATAATCAATAGAGAATAGTCTAAAATTTTGCTTTCTAAAATTTTAAGTTATTTGGTTAAATATTTATTCCATAATAGCTTTTTTTCATTTGACACAGCTTTTTTATAATATACTTTATGAAAATAGAAGAATCTTTCATCAAAGATATCTCTACAAGTTCTTGACCAAATTTGATAAAATTTTTTTATTTGAATTTTATGGATCCATAGAATTCAAATAAAAAAATTTTCATCAAATTTGATCAAGTAGTTGCAAAAATATCTTTGATCAAAGTTTTAGAGAATTTCAAAATGTGTATCACATAATAGATATGTTTAAATTTGTTGACAAAACTTTGATCAATGATATCTCTGCACTTACCTGATCAAATTTAATGAAATTTTTTTACTTATTCTACGGATCCATAAAATTTAAATAAAAAATTTTCATCAAATTTAATCAAGTGGTTGCAGAGATATTTTTGATCAAAGATTTGTCAAAAATTTAAACGTATTTGTTATATGATATACTTTTTGAAAAATTCTCTAAAACTTTGATCAAAGATATCTTTGCAACTACCTGATCAACTTCGATGAAAATTTTTTTATTTGAATTGTATGAATCCATAGAATTCAAATAAAAAATTTTCATCAAATTTGATCAGATAATTGCAAAGATATCTTTGATCAAAGTTTTAAAGAATTTCAAAATGCATATCATATGACAGATACATTTAAATTTGTTGACAAAACTTTGATCAAGGATATCTCTGCAACCATCTGATCCAATTTGATGAAAATTTTTTTACTTATTCTACGGATCCATAAAATTTAAATAAAATAAATTTTCATCAAATTTGATCAAGTAGTTGGAGAGATAACCTTGATCAAAGTTTTGTCAAAAATTTAAACGTATCTGTCATGTGATACGTTTTGAAATTCTTTAAAACTTTGATCAAAGATGTCTCTGCAACCACCTGATCAAATTTGATGAAAATTTTTTTATTTGAATTCTATGGATTCATACAATTCAAATAAAAAAATGTTCATCAAATTTGATCAGGTGGTTGCAGAGATATCTTTATCAAAGTTTTAGAGAATTTCAAAACATATATCACATGACAGATACGTTTAAATTTTTAACAAAATTTTGATCAAGGATATCTCCGCAACTACTTGATTAAATTTGATAAAAATTTTTTTATTTAAATTTTATAGATCTGTAGAATAAGCAAAAAAAATTTGCATCAAATTTGATCAGGTGGTTGCAGAGATATCCTTGATCAAAGTTTTGTCAACAAATTTAAACATATTTGTTATGTGATACGCGTTTTGAAATTCTCTAAAACTTTGATCAAAAACATTTCTACAACCACTTGATCAAATTCGATGAAAGTTTTTCATTTAAATTCTATGGATCCATAAAATTCAAATAAAAAAATTTTTATTGAATTTGATTAGGTGGTTGCTAAGATACCTTCGCTCAAAGTTTTAAAAAATTTTGGTGCAGCTTGTTTTTGATAGAAGTTTTTATTTTTTCCAAAACTTGAGTAAAGATATATATTCAAAAGGGGTTTTACATATTCAAAAGCAAATTTACATATTTTATATATTCAAAAGTGGGTTTTAAAGCTATTACAGTTTTAAAAAATTTGCTCTATATTTTTTTATCCGATACTAGATATTATAATTAAGTTTTTAGCAAATTACTATAAAATTTATATGTAATAATCCAACTTTTAGCAAATTTACTTGATTTTTGGGGTAGCAAAAATGTCTAAATTCATACAGATCAGTTATAACCTATATGAGAGATGTCTGGGGTCCTATATTATCTTACAACTTACTATTGAAATATTTTTATACTTTAAGAAATCTGGTATAGTAAATATAATTATATTTTAATTATATTTTATTATTCTAAAGTGTTTAGGGGAGCGCCATTTATCACCTGATCTTTTAGGGTAGGGGGGTCTAGCAATTATCAGGTCCTAATAGTAGATAACTTTTGATTGGCTAAAATTTTTTAAAATTTTTAAAATTTTTAAAATTTAATATTAAATAAAATTTGAACCAATGATCCGTTTTGGATGATTTTACTACCAAAATGTTCATCTCAATGAGATGATTCCAACAGCCTAAAATTGTCAAAATCCAATCACTGGATCCCAAGATCGTTATAAATTTGTATTGCTTTAATTATATTAGTTTTGTATATATTAAAAATTATTATTAAAGATCTTATAAACTTTAATATTGAATAACTTGTGAACTAGCAATCTGTTTTAGATTATTTTACTACCAAAATGCTCATCTCAATGAAACGATTCTAATGAATCTAAAATCATTAAATTCTGATCATGGGATCCCAGAATCGTTATAAATTTGTGTTTTTTTTTTTTTTTTGAATTCGGCAGTTATGCCGCAACTTTATTTATACACATTTTGTAACACTGGTACATTATATGTTTTGTCTACTTTATGGTGACTATTATATTAAAGTGCGACCTACCCAGGTGTCATCAAAAGATCCTTAAATGTGATCTGCTATAACAAACTTTTTCTCATCATAAACCTTATCTAGGTAGACTTAGAATGTCCGAATCACTGACTGGAGTTTGCCGCCTATCATAACCGCCTACTTCTTAACTCTTTTCACCTAACTTCTCGAGTAGCAGGATTCTACTAGAATAAAAGATAAAAGGAAATAAAAAAGGGGGAAAAGCTAAACTACCTAAATGAAGACCAAAGAAGTACAAAGTAAAGTGAAAAGACAGAAGAGGAAGGCAAGAAGTAAACGGCTATGATAGCACTATTTACGCCTATACCCGGTGATAAAAATTATATAATACTGCGCAAGGAATCGCCTTGCCTAAGTATCATATGTACATGTATAAGAAAATAAAGGAAAGAAAAAACACGCCTAATAGAACATTTTAGAAAGAAATTTCCTTTGACTTTTACTCCAAAACATCCCACATGTCATTCATTGTTTATCTCAAAGGACCCGATTTCACTTATGACTTGATTCCAATATGGTAGGCGCATTCCCAATTTGGAAGGGGTAAACACCACCGATCTTTTGGAGGGGGTAAGCTGAATCGCCCACTTTTTGAAATTTCGAAAAGTCCAAGGGACGTTATAGGGAGTACTAAAACAAAAAGAGTTTGTAAGAGTTACGCTATATAGAATAGTATATTTAACTTGGTTTCTACTTCTATTTTCATAGCCATAGGACTTGACAAAGCTCCAGAGTTTTTCTACTACTTCTTTGCTCAATAGTACCATAGCCCGCCAAGGTGCCTCGCTTAAAAGTTTGCAAATCTGTTTCATCTTTATTTCATGCGCAGAACATCTAGTAAATGGACTTTGTACCCGATAGCAGCTTTGGTGAAGTTTTGTTATGTAGAATATACCAACTATAGAGTTTTTCATAGGTCAGTGTTCTTGAAAATTTTGGTATGAGGGATCGTTAGAAAGAGTTGCTATTTGTTTTTGTTATCAGGCATAGGACATTTCCCCTTGGAATAGGTCAAAATGCTTTTTATAATTAAATTTTTAAAAAAACATATGAATTTACTATATAACTTTGAGCTAAGATCTTTATCAATCTAACTTATTAACTTTAATTAAATTTTACAATTATATAGAACAAGAAAAGAAGAAAAAATTGAGCTTAAAAATTAAATTAAAATTTTGCCAATTTTGCACAAAACAAAAATGTAACTTTGCCAAAAACAAATATTTTCTAATTTTAAGATGATGAGTATATATAAAATCATGCCCTGAACAACTTTACTTAGTCAACTAAAGTAGGTTACCTTGTAAGAAAAATGGGTTATCTATGTACTAAAGTTAAAAATTTTGAGTTTTAAATATAAAACGTTTTTTTTTTGATTAGGTAACCTACTTCGGGCGCTTAAGCAAAGTTGTT